>JAMAGL010000053.1:0-25246 GCA_023626215.1 Talaromyces sp. PL2406 | reverse complement strand
ATCTCATAATTTAAGTAGATTTTATAAGAATATATTAAATGCTATAATATCTTTTATTAATTTAAGTGGTTTTTATATATATTTATCTTCTAAGTATTCTTCTTATTTAATATAGTATTTATAATTCTTTAGGGAGTTTTATACTATTTAAATACTTTTCACTTTATATTCTAGATAGTTATTAACTAATATACTTTTTAGTAATATTAGATTTCTGGCACTATTCTAAAATAGTTTAAGTAGTAAGATATAAAATATATTATATAATTTATAAAATCTTAATAAGAGTGCTAGCTTATAAATATTTATTCCTTATATTTTAATTATCTAAAAGGGTCTAATCTACTTTAAATTGAACTTTTTTTTATCTCCTAGTAGCATAATATTTATTATCTTAAGTATAATCTAATTACTGATTTAGAACTATATATTTATTTAATAATAGTTATAATAGTATATATATACCTCTACTACTCTTTATAATAAGTCTTAAAGTCTAGTTCTTTATTTCTATATAGTCTTAATATATTCTATAGTATTTCTTGCCCTTTTTGCTACTTATTATATATCTATTTTAGAGTCCTTATTAAACTTATTTTTAAATAGTAGTTAGTCCTTAATATTAATTTAGATCTAATTTTAGAAATCTATAAAAGCTTCTATTAGAGTTATTCTAATAATACTATACTTTAAATTATTATATATATACTAAGTTATAGAGATCTATCTCGCCTAGTTATCTTACTTAAAATTAATATATATATATATAAAGTATTCTAGGGTTTAGTTCTATCTCTCTATTTACCTATTAGTTTAAGAGTAAAATATTATAAATAGTTTATACTTTATTCTAATATATTAGCAAAATATCTTCTAAAATATAGATATAAAAATCTTAGCCTAATCATTAACTATATACTTTAAAACTATAAAGAATTTAACTAATATATTATATAGGATCTCAGCTAAGTCTTTAAATATAGTATTCTTTATAATAGCTAGATAGATTATATATTTTATTAGTAGTTTAATAATAATAAGGATTAAATTATATATCTTACTTCTCTACTTTAATAATAGAAGATCTATAATAAAGTCTAGAATTATAATCTTAAATAGCTTATTAGGTTTTAGGAGCGGCTTTAGTAATCTATATTTCTTATACTAATATATTTTTATCTATTAATATAGGTTATAGATTTAGATATAGTACTATATATTAATATATAATCTATGCTAGTAGTACTTACTACTAATAATTTTATAAGTTTATTTTAGATTAAAATAGCCTTCTTAAAGATTATTATAATTTATTCTTAAGATTTCTTGCTTAAGTATATAGTCTAGAGAGATATATATAGCATCTTTATAATATAATAGATTATCTAATTCTATAGATTAACTCTTCTATTTTATCTCTTCTTTTAGATTTATAAGATACTTCTTTATTAATTTAATAAGTATATCTACTTATTAGTAATAATAAATTAAGACTATAAGCTCTTTTAATATATCTAAGTAGATAGTCTTAATCTATATAATTATTAGTATTATAAACTATAGAGTCAAGATTTCTAGATTATTAGAACTATTAATAATATATTTCTATCTTTAATACGTGTTTTAAGATGCTAAAGATATAGATCTATTAATATAAAAAAGATCCTTTTACTTCTCTAGATATATAAAAATAAAGTTTAATTCACTACTACTCTTAATTTAAAAATATAGTTTAGAATTTAAATAAAATCTATAATATAACTTCTCTTATAGAGTTAGTAGTAGAGTGTTATTTAATTTATTACTAGTTTTATAGTTAGGTCTATAACTTAATATATTTATAGGATTCTTAATCCTAGGCTAATATTTAATATTAAAATTAAATATAAAGAGTTTCTCAGCCTAATAAACCTATCTATAATTTAATTCCTTAGTAGTTATAAAGTAGATTAGATTGTTATAATCTATTAGTATAGATATAGATTACATACTACCTTTAAAATAGTATTACTAGTATTTAAATACTTTAATAATAACTAATATCTTTAAATTATAGATTTTATATCTTACTTTAGGGCCTATTAGCTTATATAAATAATATATAATAAGATGCTAATGACTATCTTATTATAGCTAGCTTAGAATCCTAAAGATAATAAAGTTAATATATCTATTTTAACCTATAATAGTAGTTTAGGTTTAAAATATCTTAAAAATAAAACTATAATAAACTTTTCTTTTAGTAAATTAAAAGCTTTTTACACCTCTTTAGTCTATATAAACTTAATATTAATTTCTTAATCTGCTTTTAATCTCTTCTAAGCCTATTCATAACCTTTAGTTATATTAATAAGGAGTATAGCAATCTATAAATAACCCTCTATAAAATAATAATAGAAATTTATAAATCTAGTGAATTAGGAGACTTCTTAGATATTTTATAGAATAAATTAATTATAAATTATAGTAATTTATTCTAGTTCTATATGCACACTTTTAGGCAATATAATAAATCTAAGAAACTGAATCTTAGTTCTCTTAAAAGCACACTTTAATAGTTTTATATATAGCTTATATTAATATAGCTATTCTATTACCTATTATATATTATTTATATACAATAATTTATCTTATAAATAGATAATAATATTATTAAGATATATTATATAGTATATATTAAGTAGGTTAGTTAATATATAATTTATATACACCTAGAATATGACTGGCGCATTTATAAGGCTAAATAGCATTATAGTATACTTATAGTGCCCATAATATATTCAAAATATAGTTTTTTATTCATTACCTTCCTTAATTCAGATATAATAGTATATATCTTAAAGATTAAGTTAGATATAAATCTTAATTCTAGTTAATTAATTAATTGTCTTACTAATAAAAGAAAGTGGGTAATAATTCTTAATTATAATTATATTTAATCTTTAGTAATTAATATAAAAATATAGACTGCTATTCTTCTTAGATATAAATAGAATAAAAGCTCTAGTAAGGCTTTTTAATTCATAAATCTAACCTTTAGCTAGATTTATTATAAAATACTTCTATAATATTTCTAATTCTTTTAAGCTAAGATAGTATAATAATTAATATAAAGAATCTTTATTTAATCTAATATTAATAGTATAGTTATATTCTATATAAAAAGATAGCTCTATAGCTTACTCTTTAAAGAATATATTTATAAAGAGTTTTATATATTTTAAAAATTCTTTAGTCTTTATTATAGCTAATAAGTTTATAAATTCAGTTAATAGCTTGTTAATTTTAATAATATAAGTTTAAACTCTATCTACTAATTCTTTCTCTACTTTATATGCTAAGATAACCTTAGGTATACTTAGATTATAAGATTTTACTTGATTAGCTTCCTAATATTAGATTATATTATTTTAAGAATAGTAATACTTTAATACTACTACTATAGATATTTTATTTTAATAATACTATTCCTTCTAGATCTAAAAGATATCTAGATTAGCTATAACATACTATAAGATATTAAGAATAAGGTTATACTTTATTATATTAATAATATAATAAGATAATAATATTTTTTTAACTATATTCCTAGAGTCTAGTAGGATTATATTTAATATAATCTTTCTATATATAATAATCTTATACCTATTAATAGCTTTAGCTATTATAATATATACTATAAGCTAGATCTTATTCTAATAAGTCTATAATTTACTAATAAAATTATTATTAGCTATACTATTAATAAGTATAAAGATCTTTACTAATCCTTATTCTATTTTAATATATATATAAATAGATATATAAAGTCTATATTTTTATTATATATTTTATAAGGAAAGAAGTATAATAGTATTAAAAATTTAGTTAATAAGTTACTTCTAAGTTATTTATTTAGGCTTTAATTCTAGGTGCTTATCTTAATATTAGAGTTTAGTATGGCCCTTTATTCTATAATAATTATATATAATATTTATATTTTATTACTACTTCTTATAGTTAGAGTTATCTAATCTAAGAGATAATTTATCTAATTTATATTAATTACTACTATAATTTAAACTATAAATCTATTATTTATAATCCCTTTCTTATTTAAATTGTTATTAACTTAAATCTAGAGGTATAAGAGGTAGATTTCTACCTTTATTACTAGAGTTATTATTATTTTAGTAGTTTTATCTTTTTTAAAGTATTACTTATCTTTCTAAAGAGCTATTCTTAAAGGTCTATAGCTATATTATAAAGTAGTTATAATCATCCAGTTCATTTAAATGTTAGGAGATAGCTAGAATATAAAAGGAGTTAAGAATTTTTACTCTTAAGCATATCTTATATTATACTTTATCTAAGGGATTTAAAATATATTATTCTTAGCTTTATAGGTAAATATTAAAGTTAGTAATAATTTACTATTTATATTATATAGCTCTTTTAACCTTATCTTTAGCTTTAATATCTAGAATTCTTAGATCCTTAATACATTAAACTAGAAATGTATTAAATTTATTCTATATTATATTCTCTAGGTTATAGCTATCTTATTTAAATATATACTATTTCTTTATTATATTATTACTAAGAATTTTCTTAGCTATAAGGATATACTTATAATCTAAATTACTAATATTATAATACTATATATAATAGCTAAAATAGTTTTATATTTTAATATTATAGACTATCTTCTCATCTATTAAATTGCTTTTAAATTTCTTAATATTAATTATTAAGGGCTTCTTATCTTATTTCTTAATAGATAAGGATAATTTATAATAATATCTTCTCGCTTTAAAAGGAGCTTTAATAGATTTTTTAATCTTTATTAGATCTCTAAGAGTATTAGATTTAGCAGAAGTATTATTATTATTATTTATCTTATTTTATTTATCTTAGAAAGGGGTAGTTATTAGTTCTAAAAATTCTACTAATATATAAGCTATAATAAGTAGAGTTTTAGCTTTAAATTCTTATTTACATTATACCTTTTTATCTTTAACTTAGGCCTTAAAGGCCTAGCGTTAAGCTAGAGTAAAAATATAAAGCTCTTCTATTATATAAGATATAATAGATCTTATTAGATTAAAGATTAAATCTAGTAAAGAAATTATCTTATTTAACTATTTAGTAATAGTCTTATTTAAAGCTTTAGTATAAATTATTATTAATTTATTAAAGAATTCTTATCTAATTAATAGATTTAGAATAAGGGTTATTATTACTTTAGAATCTCTTATAAGGATATTAGTAGTCTATTAAAAGCTAAGTTAATTACTATATTATATAGCTATTTTATTTCTTATAATTAGACCTCTTTCTTAAAGGGAGTAAATAGACTATAAAAGAATAGGTAGGAAATATAATAGTAAGATATAAATATAGTCTGATTTATAGAAGAACTATAAGGATAGAGTATAATATATAAGGTAGCTATTTATTACCTTTAAAGAGTCTGTCTAAATCATAGTTATATATATGACCGAATCGTGTGCGATTCGGGTAATGACTAATCAACCCTAGGGCGAAACGGGCACGTGATATAGTTCCCGTCTTGAAGCTATTCCCCGTTTCTGAGTTCTCCGCCTGACAATTAGCAATAATAGCTGGACTACAGATTAAATAAGATTAGAATAGCTTAAAACCCATTTTATTCTCTATATTAATAGTCATATAATAGAAAAATATCAAATATTAATTCTTAATAGCTATAGAAGTCATTTAATACTAGAATTTAACTATATATATACTAAAAATAATATTATTCTAGTCTATATACTACCTCATTCTTCACATCTTTTACAGCCTCTAGATGTTAGTTATTTTGCAGTTTTAAAACGACATTATAGACAGCTTGTTAAACAATAAATAAAACATAGATTTAATCATATCAACAAAATAGACTTTTTAACAGCATTCCCACAGGCCCATATAATAGCATATAAAGCTCAAACTATTCAGAATAACTTCACAGCTACTAGATTAGTACTATTCAATCTAGATCAAGTTATTTAACAACTTAATATTCAATTAAAGATACTAACCCCCCCTTTAAATCAATTAAGCAATATACAATCTTCTTGCTTATAAACCCCTTAAAATATACACTAATTCGTACGCTAGTCAACTACAATTAAAAAGTGTATAAATAAGCGTACAGAAAGCCTAAATCAAGTGATTAATCAAGCAATTATATATATATCAAAGGCCTACAAAATAACTATAAATAACCTTCTACTCATACAGAAAGAAAACTATAATCTATAAGCTACACATAAAAAAGAGAAGCAAAAACAACAAAAATCTAAGCAACAGATATCTATTAAGCAAGAAATTACTAGAAAGGAAGCCTAGATACTTATACAAGGTTAGGTTAAAGCATCTCAGGCTATTACTATAGCTCCAGCTGAGCCAGAGCTCCCAGCTTCATAAGCAGTTATACGCCGCCAATTTCGCTACAGTGGTTGTAGCGTTAAAGGACATAAAATTAATCGATATCCTAATCAAACTAGTAGTTAATTTTTTGTATATAATTTGTGTGTGGTTAAGAAATTGTGATTTGAAATCAATATAGAGCGATATTTTCGGGAGAGGTGGCCGGTTCGCTTGGGTGGCCGGCTCGCTTGTGAATTACGTTATCTATGACATGGGCAGTCACAAATCCAATAAAGCCTATTGCGATAAGTCAAAATTGGAGAAATCTGGCCGGTGGAGTCAAGTTGGAGAATTCAACATGCACAATTCAAGTCCTCGTCTCTCCACTAGGCCAGCCTTGGCGTGACGTCCGTGCCAACACTTCAAACTTGAAGGCGTTTCTCTCAAATCAACTGATCTTGCAACCACAGCGCGAAAAGTAATAATTTAAGAGAATCCTCGAGTGGCCTAATTGGCAGTTAACCCTAACCCGTACGTAATCAATTGCGGGAGAGGCCGGAAAGATGTGACCGTTATTTTACACAAAAATACGCAATCTCATATGGGCATCGCCACGATCTAGCCGTAATGGGCTAGCTTCCGCAGCGAAAATACGCAACATAACACCAAGACCCCATCAATTTGAAATTCTTGTTTTGGTAGGTATCTGATCACGATAGTGTAGTCAAATTACTGAATAAACACTGCCATGCAAGAGCAGCGATCGATCAGGTCTATCACCATCTATGGATACCATTCCAGAATGATCTTGAGCTGCCGCAAACCCCGCAAACAACGAATTTAGGCAGCAGGTGGTTTAATGTTGAAGTATGATGTCTATTCTTTACTGTTTCTTGAAAATGTAGCGTTTTTGATAGATCTAGATGCCACGGCTAGAAACTCTGAGCATTAAGGCTAGGCTGATAAAGGGGGTTCTGAAGGTAAATTCCACGGAGGAGACTTCAGATAATCGTTTCTATGATAAAATATAAAATAGAAACAGGAGATGTTGAAATGAAACACCCCAACTTTAAAATATTATCAATTAATCTCTCCGCCACACTTACAGTCCTTATATAACGTAGCTGTATCAAGAACAGATCCATCGCGGCTAGCAACGAACTCGTGCGTTAAGTCAGTGCAATTATGGTCAGACGGCTCCAGCTATAAGTAGTATCTTGCGCAAATTGATTGTATGGCTACAGAGGATGTACCAAACTGTTGAGACTATTGTAGTGTCCTGCCGCACCGTTTGTGATGTATTAAGGGCTGCTAGGTTGTCGAGTCCGTTTGGGTTAATGACAAAATTGGCCACAGGAGAATTACGTTCATAGACATGAATATGTTTAGATATAACGAGGTCAACGTCATAATACAGGAAAAGAGGCTTAAAGACTTTGCGGCATTCCTCACAAATTATACTACTCCTGTTGGATGCGCTGATATATTAAGGATAGTGACCGGCTACGACAATTAGCTAACTAGAAACACGATAAATAAGGAGCCCCGAGAGTGGACTGATAAACTATAACCC
The DNA here is from genome assembly GCA_023626215.1 of Talaromyces sp. PL2406. Taxonomy (NCBI): domain Eukaryota; kingdom Fungi; phylum Ascomycota; class Eurotiomycetes; order Eurotiales; family Trichocomaceae; genus Talaromyces; species Talaromyces sp. PL2406. The sequence continues at coordinate 17,301 of JAMAGL010000053.1, read as the reverse complement.
ATAGAGTTTTCTTACGGTCTATACTTGCAAGGTTCTTTTGCAACTAGTTAGTTTAGATATCACGGAGAGTGCTAAATGGGTCAGCATTTTCAGATTTAGGATTACTAGGCTCATCTAGAGCAATAAAGCTGTGACCTAAGTCCGTTTCAGTGTCTAGCTGAATATAGTGGACTATGTTATGATTAAATGAGTACTAGAAGTTACCTAATCCACCAACCTGAGGACCACGCATGCGGAAATAGTTGATATAACCTGTAAAATTAGTTTAAACAGGCATGCAAATGTTGATGGTGTAAGAAGTATTATGGGTCTTATTGGTGGTGCTATTATTGTCGCCTAAGATAAAGTTATAATTTAATTAAACACTTATATTGAATGAAAACCTATAGTTCACCTAATGGTTACCAGGACCAACCATATACGGCTTAATAGAAGTGAGAGGAGTAGTCTTGTTATAAAACTGGTTTAGAAGAGACTCGTAAACATTATAACTGTCGGCAATGGTCGTATTAGGAAGATATTCTTGAATCTCTTCTTTCAACCAGTAGTCTGCGTAAGCAATGTCGCTAGCTGGTATATAGTTAGCACTGCACTGGCAAAAAACGTATATGAAGCATCTGAGTTCGCAGGATATATGGTGCTAAATAAAGTTAATCATATTAGGGTTCTTCTCAAGAGATTGAATAGTATTAGTATCATAAGGATTAAGTGGGTAGACAGTACCATTTCCTACGCGCGTGCTGAGACCAGTAGGTCTTATAAGACCTATGTTAATAACTACTGCCATTGCGAAAGGAGTATTGTCATTAGTGCGACGGCTAGTGCGGAATGTATAAAGCTTAATAGTGTTACTATTTTCTAGAAGAGAATAGTAAAGTGTGCCTTCCTCCAAGTGTATGAGAGTAACATAGTTTTGTATATGGCTGAGATTAGGTAGGCGACAGACACATCTAATAATACTTTATAAATTAGAGAATCTAGAAATCGTCCATAATGAACTGTTGGGCATTCTAACTACAACTGGGTGTTCTAACTAATAACTATTCCCTTTGGACCGGCGTAAGCTAAATGGACTTGCAAAGCAATAACATCATCGCAGGCTGCCGAACCTGAACTGAATAGGCTGACGGCAAGCGTTAGGCTTGCGGCGGTTCGAGAGACTATTATTATGAGTGACTATGTACCTAGACAGTACAGCTTAATCTATATCTTTCTAGTCTTGGGGGTCGGCTTCTGATAAACTGGAGCTGATTGCGTTGCTTTATATACCTTTTAATGCGAGTGTAATATCTCTAGTAGACTAATCAATATCTCTTGGTATCATCGAATCCATGAATACGAACTCTTTGAGATTAAGCTTCGGATATTGGAACTTTGGAAGTACGTACCTGCAGCTTAATAGAGATCGCTGGAATGTCAACAGTCTCGTCGATACCCTTTCATGTTGCCAAAATGGCCTATTAGAGTAATTCTAGGAGGGTGTTGCCACTACAGACACGTCCGTCATCGCTACCTGATATGGGTGGACTCCACTTGAACGCCAGTAGGTAAGGTCCGAGCATCGTATATGGTAGATCTTCACTACACGTGGGAAGAGGCACATGTTCAACTGGTTACAAGGCATTAGGGCAATTTCTGTTTTCATTGGGGTTTACTCCAACGATTTACTCACCCATTCGCCTCTCTCAGCCTCTATCGCCATGGGCCCGAAGCTGTCTCGTACTCGAGAGTCCCGGCAAAAAACATGCCATTCGTCAGATCTTGCATAATACCTCCAAAAAGCGGTCCAAGCTTGGATAGCCAAATTAGCATTTCAAGATATTAAATACTAAAATTGTAACGGTTTTTCTAGTGAATGTTGCTGCAACCTTGAATATTGTTGTAAGAGCGGATTGACCTAAGTATTGAATGACGAGATAAAGTATAGGATTGCCAGCAATAATTTATCAGCAAAGCTAGACGAAATATATAAGGTGACGCCAAACAGAGACAGCAAGGCACCCGTGGACAGAATAATAATTGATGGAACAGGCAGGATCAATGGATACGAATTGTGAAAAACTTGAAGAAATATCCTCGAGGGACATTGACAGCGGGTGAGTTAGCATAAGGCTTCAAATTCAACGAACGAAATTCTACCTGACTGTATTAGGAAAGAAAAGATAAAAGATTAAGGAAGACACATGTAACAGAGAGTAATATCCAGCCGCGCGCTGTCGTGTCCCATGAGGCGCCGCGATCAGTATTCCCCGTACCGAAAGATGCCTTCCTCGAGGGCTTTGATCCGGAGAGCCAACACCTTGGAGTAGTATCTTGCCGTCGCTAGATTGCCCCCATGGAAATAAAATCCTTGGTGGCCACTATCCTGCCACATGGTTCTGATTTCTCCCTCGTCATTATAGCCCCAGACATCAGAAACCTTGTCGGCGACCATGCTGCCCAGAAGCATCCCAGTTTGCGTGCGCATGTTGTCGTATCCAGTGGCGAAGATAATTTCATCAGCTTCTAGCTCAGAGCCATCGGCAAATTTCAAGCCGTGATGTAGCACCTCGGTGATCTCCTGGCCTTGTTTCACCTTAATTTTGCCATCTACTATCATTTGTGACGCACCAACATCAATGTAGTAGCCACCACCACGCTGAAAATACTTCATCAGTAGCCCAGCGCCATCAGGACCGTGGTCAACTTTGAATCCAGCCCTTTCGAGTCCATCCAGAAGTTCTTGATCATGCTCAGCTTCTTTTGAAGTGATATGAACTTGAAGTGCTTTCATGACCGGTATAGGAGTGCCGTGCAGTAGGAGGTCTGCATCTTCCACTGGCGGGCCATCTTCGTCGTAAAGACCCTTCAAACCAATCTTAGTAATAGCTGCCGAAGAAACGACACAAGTTGTCGATCTTTGGACAATTGTGATATCATAGCCTTTCTCTTGGTAATCCTGTGCGATGTCGTGGGCCGAGTTACATGAGCCCACAACGATGGCTTTCTTGCCAGAGCCGTGCTTCTCTGCGCCAGGGAATTGTGAGGAATGACAGAGGCGCTTACCCTGGAAGTTTTCCATGCCCGGGATATGGGGCATCTTCATCTTGCCGGAATGTCCTGTGGCTTGGATAATATGGCGCGGGTGGAATGTTCTGACTTGGCAGGTCCCATCGCTTTGCCTTTGAGAAAGTGACACTGTCCAGGTTGCAGTTTTAGCATCCCATTCGCAGTGAGAGATAGTCGTGCTATTCCAAACGTTAAGTTCTAGCATTCTGACATAGCACTCGAAGAATTCCGCCAGCTTATCCTTTGGCGTGAAAATGGGCCAATGTGCTGGAAAATTCACATAGGGCATATGATCGTACCACACAGGGTCATGCAAGACAAGCTGACGATAGCGAAGACGCCAGTTGTCTCCAACAGACTCATTCTTGTCAATGATGAGAGAATCTACATTTAGCATTTTAAGTCTCGCAGCAGCTGTCAAACCACCCTGTCCAGCACCTACAGAAAGATATCAGCGATGGGCTTCTATTGGTAAGGAGTGAAATCTTTACCGATAATAATCACGGTCGGTTCACGGTTGTCAGCGTAGGCAGCTGAATCAGCTCGTGTCTCGGCCCAGTTCTTGCGCTCTGGATTCCCTCCATGCTGCGCACCCTTTGGCCTCCGATGCCCAAGAAGTTCCTCGTGGCCCTTCAGTTCTTGCAGGCCAGTGAATAAGGTGAAGATTCTCCACGCATCACCTTGCATTGCGAGGCGCGCGACTCCGGCGGCAGATCCATGAACTGTTTCTGCCTCGAAGAAGAATTGGATGCCATGGACTTCCCCAGCTCCATCAAGCACGCACATCTTGGGGGCGCGCACAGATGAGCTCCGATCGACTGAAATTCTGCGGAGTCGCATGCCGTCTCTGGAATCAGAGCATCTCTCCAAGAATTTCAAGATACCATCATGGCCGTGCACAGTTCGAAGTTGCCAGGATAAGGCTAGGTGGTCACGCCAAAAGCCATTGTCTGTAAACAAGCTTGTAACTTTGGCGTAGTTGTGCTGCTCGAGGGCGATATTGAAAACATTGACCAGGTCGAACGCAACGCGCTCCGGATCGAAAGTGCCGACCTTCGCTGGAGCTGGGAGATGTGCTGGTGGGATGTTGAATGAACCCGGCACAGTACGAAGGTGCGAGGGAACACTCTGCTGGATGACTATTCCGGTCATAGTGGAGTACAAAGGGACAATGAAAGGATAGGTTGGATGTCGGTGACGATCAGGAGAAGATCGAATTGGTTAAGTTGCAAGTACATTGTGGAAAGCAGGCTGTCCAGAATATATACCTACATCTAATCCTCCCGGTTAGTCGTTCAAGCCGACTCATTCCGCCTTGTCTCCCACTGTGGGATCCTGAACATGCGGATGACCTTGATCTGCTGTGTGCAAAGACTGGACGCTCCCCAAGTCTGGAGAATTTACTGAGAGCCATTGTTAGGCGGCTCCGACATTTACACTTTCGGTTCTCGGCAGTTGTTTCTCTTCATCCGATACGACTTGCGCCTTTTACCCCACTGATTTAAAAAAGACAGTGAATGTATCCTGTTGCCCGACATGCTCAAGTGCAGCGGCGTTACAAGTTTGCAGAGACTTTCCATGTCGGCAGCGGGCGGAACCATCTCTATACCGCACCCCGGACGCGATATACTAGATATATTTCCCCGCCAATCCATCGGCTCTTTCATATGACTTTTCTCAGTCTACAGCAAGGGTAAACAATTCATTGTACTGGTCGAGCGGAGGCGGAACCTCTGAGGCTGGGCATTGAATCAGAATAGCTGAAATGCATCCGCGCAATGGATTCTACGTCGAGGGTCTCTAATTAACAAGGAATTGAGATTCCTCGTATGAGGTGGACCGCATATTGACAATAGGAATAGCGATATCAATCCGCCATCACACCCCTCCAACACGTGATCCTCAAATAGGTCAAAATAAGGCTGTAAAAATGCACGTATTGACAATTTAGACATCGATCATGTCCAGTTCACAATTTGTTCCTGAAAATCAAATAAAATAAGCACACAAGGCAGTGGGAAGATGTTCCCTGGCTAGCCAGTTGGCTTTGGTCATCTGGTGGAGAAACCACCACCAAGTCGGTCTTCCTTGTGCGAGCGTTGATCAGTAAGGGGCTTTACATCAACTAGTCCTAATGCCTCATGGATCTCGACTGAGAGAGAGTTGATGAGCCCGTCAACGACCGTATTATTCTACAATGATCTAGTTGACACTAAGCTTTCCCGAATTCTTATGATGGCCCGGACATGAAAAGAAGGCATGTAGGCGTGCCCCCCCACGCTGTTATCCCCACAACGGATTGATAAAGTTTGCGGGGTTGGCTGTGTAAGACGAGACCTTCTCAGTAACTTAGAGGAGTCGGAATTCCGTTTTTCACACGTACGTTCTACACAATCATGACCAAAAGGCGCCAGAATCACTCTTGCGAGCAATGCAGGAAAGCTAAGAAAGCCTGCGATGGCCACCTGATTAATAGCGACCAGGGTTTTCTCGCCAATGCTGCACTATATAGCGATAGTGATCGTGAGTATTTCCGTCCCAACGCTGTCCAGTTCCGATATGCTAACCTGGAGCTTGGGAATTGAAGCCCCTGACGGAGTGCTTCCTTGCTCTCACTGCGTCAGAACCAAGAAGACATGCAGCTTGAACCCTCACTGGATACAACGTCATCCGTCCTCCACGGCACAACGTCCAGAGAATCCTGAGGACATCAGCCTGGATGATGAACAACGCCAGGTCAAGAGGCAGCAACTCCAGCCCATAAATAAGGACAGCTTACATTCGGCCACACTGAATAAGATGACCAGCCTGGACTCCTTGTCACAGCTCCTCCTGGCGTCTCCACAGGAAAGTGATGTCCCTGGCTCGAACAGGCTCTATGCGTCCGGGCACTCTCCTTCCATTACCGATTCCAATCAAAATGGAACAACGAATGGGCAGCAAGATCTTGAAAATCTAGGGATTTTAGAAGATTTGAGCTCCGCGGCTGCGGGCGACAACCATCCTGCTGGCCCGACCCTGCGCATCGGTTGGAATGGCTTTGCGAATCCAGAGATTTCGGACTGTGGCCCCGGCTCCTCACACATCAATGCGCAAAGCGTCATTTCCGGTTTTTCTCAGGGAAATCTGATTAACCACAGTCCTATGTCCTCCACGGCTTCGCAGGGGGGAAATTCACGAATTGGATGGGGTCGAGGAGACAGGCAACATAATAACTCCATGGCCACGCTGTCACTCTCCACCTTTGGTGCAGATTATCTAGCTATGGACAAGACGAATAAAATACTCATTTCCGATAGTCTTCTGCAGATATATCACGACGTCCTCGAGAACAACCTCGCTTGCTGGCTTGCGGAGGATACGTGTCCCTACAGGTTGCAATGGAGAAGGCCTGATCTTTTACCCATTCCACAAAGTGATATACCCGGAACACAAACGGAACCAGAATGGGGGATAGCGTGGTCAAACCGAATGTTTCGTCGCATCAGACAGCTCGACCGGTCCGCCCAGTCGGTCAATTTGATCCGTCTCACTGCCTACGAAAATGAAGCCGCTTCTAAAGTCCTCAATTTAGCCGTCATGGCTTTTGCCACGCAGTGGGCTCAAGGGAAACGACGTTGGGGCGGATCTAATGGGGCGAGCACGTGTGAAAACTTCATGGATCCCGCTGGCGAAGAGATTGGCGACGAATTCGAGCACGCCTTCCAGCAATCCATTTGGGAACAAGCAAGGCGGGAACTCGAAAAAGTCTCTGATCTTGAGTGTTTCAGGGTTGTTTTTGCCGAGTTGATTTTTGGTCTAGTTCAAAAACCGTCGTCCAGGAATGAATATGATCTAGAGGCAACGATTGGGTCGGGTACCAGGAACCCATGCAAAAGCGTTTCCAGTTCGATTTTACCTCAGATTGCAGATATTTTTGTCCGAGAAGGGCCGCCGATATTTATGGAGCGAGCCGCCCGCAAGATTCACGCACTGAAATATCGATTCGAAGCGTACCGAGCGGGCTTTCGGCAAGGCGCTCCCAGTTGTGAATCTGAACTAAATGCAGAAGTACCTCACGGAATGAGCGCAGAAGATGCTCAAACAATCGGTCTCTTGTATTGGCTTGCAGTCATGTTTGATACGGTCTCTTCGTCTATAAATGAGCGGCCAGTGGTCATCCCTGACGAGGAGTGTCAACATGATGGAGCACGCAGAGCGGCAACAGGTCAAATGGACAGATCGGTAAGGAATGTGCGATGGAAACTTGACCTCTATGCACAAGATGATACCGACAGACCCTCTGTTTTGCATTGGCCTTGCCGGTACGAAATTGCAACAAGGGCAGTTGCCAGGTCAGCAGCTGTCAAAGTGCTACTTTTCCGCCATATCTCATATCTTCAAAATAGCCTGAGGAATTGTGAGAGAGGCCCAGCCATCGAGGAAATTATTAAGACCACGCTATCTGTATATCGATACTGGGAAATAACTCATGGTGCTTTCTTCCGCGACCTAACCAGGAACTACGAATCAGTCCCTACACGCATTAGGAGCTGGTTTCCATGTATTAGTATTCCGTGGCATCTGGGCTCGCTTATGCTCGCAAACCTAATTGATTTGGTGGATGAGAACCGGTTTGGCTGCGACAGCCACAGGGAGAAACGTCTACACGTTGATCTGGGGGCGAAAATTCGAGGGACGAGTTCGATCGAGCTGGCACAGTTTGCAGCGGTCATAACGCCGCAAGCCGTCGGGACAATGGGTTCGAAGCAGCTACCAGGCCTTCACTTTGCTGTCAGTGAAAGCCCGGTTCTGACTGAGCCCTGGACAATTCTTCTCATTCGAGCTTTCACCAGCGCTGCCATCTTCCACATGGGTGAAATTGAAGAGCTACAAAGTCACCAGTGGTTTGACACAGACGATACCGGGGAGACGCTTCAAGTCGTCACTGCACGGGCTGAAAGTTGCATCAGAGCGCTCCGATTTCTGGGCAGCAAGTCACGGCTAGCTGAAGCTATTGGAAAAGCTCTATCCGAACATCTCGACACATAGGGAAATATGGACGAGTCTTTGCCTTTGTATTTAGAGCGAACGGCTGTCGTCCTCACCTGTCCCAACCAGGGAGAATAGGCTCTCAAGCCCTAGTAATACATCAAATTTCCGTGGTTATTACCATACACAGCTGTATCATACGTCGATTAATTATCCACAATAGCATTCTAGTCTGGAATACCTATTAGGTCCAGTAGATCAGGCAGAACCAGCGTTTCCAATTAAGAGAACCAATCAAATCATTAATGGCCTCAGGATTGATAAAGTACATCAATAATAGTCAAGATAGTATGGAAGAGCGGTTCACTCAGTGGTGAGTCACGTCAATTAAACAGGGGATTATCCTTAGCAACTCCCCGAGTCGTCTTTGTTTTCTCCGTCTTTCCAAATTTCGGGGCCCGGAGAATCCTCTTTAGCTGTTATGGCAGCCTCTGCGTATGTCATAGATTTGCCACCATAGTACTTGATCTCGAACATTTTGTCAATCTCCTCCAGCGAGAGTCCTGAGGTTTCAACGACGAAGAACCAGCAAACAATCGTGAAAACAAAGTTCGCGATCGCGAACACCAAGTAGAATTTCCAGGAGATGCTTTCGATGCCTAGTGCGAGTTAGCATTGCGCGGTTGATACATCCAGGCGAACCCGAACTTACCAACTGGTGTGACAGCCACAATGGCATAAACACCTAGCCATTCCATGACCATGGCAGCCGAGCACGCAAAGTTCCGATGAATGCTGGAGTTGATTTCCGACGGGTACATGAAAGGTATAGCCAAGAAAGATAGTCCCTGCCATACGCCGTTAGATGAGAAGGAAAGGAGGTTTTGAGTCTCTGGGGGTTCCCACGAAGAAAGCATAGTAGATAAAGATGAATGCCACAGCCACACCCTCCAATGGTTTGGTACCAACACCAAGACCGAGAGCGGCCATAGCGAAACACAGGCTTTGGCCTGCAGCGCCGACGATCAAAAGCTTGCGACGGCCAATCCTGTCAATCATTAAAGTACCAAGACCGGTCCAAAACATCCACTGCATGGAATCCACAGCAGACAGGATCAGAGACATGCGGTCACTGAAACCAAATGAGCGCTTCAAAATAATCGGCAGATAGTAAGCAACAACGTTCACACCGCCAAATTGCTGCATGAAGTTGACTCCGACTCCAAGAGCAATTCGACGGAAGGTTTGTTGCGGCCCGTTGAAGAAGATAGTTCTCCATCCAGGTTTTTGCGACTCGATCTCGTGAGCAACGGTAGTCTCGATTGAATGGAGGGAGGCTAGTACCTCATCATCCTCGAGAGGTTTGTCTAGAACCCGTGAGATGACCTCTTTTGCGTTATGAGCACGGCCTTTTACACAAAGCCAGCGGGGTGACTCGACCAGGAACGGGACCATCGATGCCGTTAAGATCGCAAGAAAGGACTGAAATCCGAGGGGAAAGCGCCAGCTGATTTGCTGGTATGGGCAGTACGTGAAGCCAAAATTGATCCAGTTGGCAAGCACAAAACCGAACACGAGATGTGTGAGCTGGATGGTGATGAGCTTCCCTCGGTCTTCTTGCTTGCAAGTCTCACTTTGCCACATAGGCACTGTTGTGGTGTTCATGCCAACCCCAAGGCCAGCGACGATGCGGCCCACGATCAAATGGGGAAGAGTAAAAGCCGTGGATTGGATGATGCCGCCGACGGTGAGAAACGCGCTGGCTAGCAATACTGACCGCCGTCTTCCGAGTCGATCACCAGTGTACATTGACAAAAAAGCTCCTGCCACGCATCCAAGGACGTATGTTGACACAATCTGCCCCTGCATTGTGGTGTCGGGATCATCGAACTGTTCCTGGAACGTGGGATTGGAGAGAATGCCGCCGAAGACACCTTGATCGTAGCCAAATAGCATGAATGACACTCCACAGCATGCAGTAATACCAATGGTCAAGCCACGACCTCTTAGCGAATTAGAGGAAGGCATTGTGTTCGGTCAAATCGGTAGGGTAATAGTCAACAGCTTCGTTATAGTTGTAGGCGAATAATACCTAGGTCAAGAATTTATATCACTCTCGTAGGCTTGCGAGAGGAAAAGGAATAGATATATGCCCTCTTTACAAGAGATGAGTGTGACGGAGGTGAACCCTAATGAACCCTGATGATCACATACGACCTACAGGCTACAGTCGGCTCCGACTCTCCAAATCGAGCCCTAGGCGCTTCAAAATTAATAGATGCTGGGAATCGTTGGAAGAGCGTAATAATGATAGCCTCTGGTTGGCTAGCATCATGCTACAGAAATGGAGGCCACTGCGGGGATGGAGCTTTGGAGAATCTGGGGAAACTGAAGCCTGGTCGTTGCTAATCCGGGGAGACGGTCCGGAGAAGCGGAGCCGATCAGGATTACCCCAGAGCGACGCCCCGTTGCGAGCTCGCCTCGGTGAACCGGATCCGGGGAAAGGAATGGGGTCTACGTAATTGTGTAGAACAGTTGGATTGACGGTTCGGACTGGTACCGTTCCAGAACATGACTTTCTGTTGATCTAGGGTATCCCACCCTAAGTTATAACTCAAGTTTGTTACGAACCCTATCCCTAACCCCTGGATATATTACCTCAGGCAGCAATCTGATCCTGAATAAGTCAGTTATTAAGCTCCAGTAGGCATTATTTCTATTCAGCATAATCAGCTCAATGCGCCCAATTCTTGGCACATGATGACGCTATCCAGAGCTCTCCGCCTCACGATCTCATTCTAACTTTCTATTCATTTCTGCTAGTTTGTATTGATGTTATCCAATTCGTCCTATCTTACTTACTGTGGTTTAGAATTTTCATGCTATTTCATCCTTTATATAGTGTTGCAAAACTTGAAAATAAATATGTTATACAGTAACTCGTCAAAATCGAGTTTCAGCGGTGAAGGACGGTAGTGGAATGAAACGTAAGACAGATACTCCATTCTCAGAACGCCTTTATTGTAGGTATTGTTCACTGGTATTTACTGGAAGTCTAAGAAATTCTCTGTCGGGAGACAACGCAGGTAGGCCCGCATTCGGAGCATATGATCTTTTGGCAACTTGGATTATTTAGATAAGAATCGGGAAGAGCGTTGATCTACATGTTGAATGTAAATTCCCTACGGGAATCGAGTTTAAAACAAGAGCAACTAGACTCATTGCGGCTCTTGATTACAGAATATTCCAGCTCTTTTCTAACGGTTTGGTCAAAAATCGATGGCTACCTTGAGAGCCCGATGTTTAGACGCGGCTTTGAAGGTCTCATATGCAGCCATTGCCTGGTCACAAGGGAAATCTGTTGCCAGTACATTAGCTATCATATCCATACAGTTTGTTTGATCTCAAACTTACGATGAGTCACCAGCGAGCCAATGTCTAACTCACCATTCTTCACTAGACTCTGCAAATAGGGGGTTGAAGTCGCATTGCACATTGACATATGAATACCTAGAAGACCCCTATTAGCAAAATGGAACGATCAATTATGAGTATGCAGTGTCACGAACAGATGTTTCGATCCCAGAGCTTCTCCATGTGTAAATCCACTTTCACGCCGTGTACTCCCATATTTGCAATCTGTCCGCCAACAGCAACCAGTTCCTGACAAATTTCGAATGTCGCTGGAATGCCTACCGCCTCGATGACAGAGTCAAATCCTTTGTTCCCAGTCAGATTCAGTAGTTGTTGTATGGCGTCGGGAGCTGAAGAATTAACTGTATGGTGTGCGCCCATGGTACGTGCTGTCTCTAAACGCGCATCATCCAGGTCGACCATAACAATCAATGCAGGTTTTTGGAGGCACGCCGTGAGGAGGGCTGCCATGCCCACAGGGCCGGCGCCGACAATGACGACTGATCCTGTCGGACTGATTCCTGCGTTACGCACACCGCACTCAAAACCTGTTGGAAGGGCATCTGAAAGGGTAACCGCAGCACGCGTGTCTACAGAGGAATCCAAGTGATGGAGCGATAGCATGGCGTAAGGAACACGAACAAATTCAGCCTGTGTTCCATCGACCCAGTGGCCTAAAGTCCACCCTCCATTTTGACAGTGTGATGGAATAGATCGTTGGCAAAACCAACACGAGCCACAAGATGTCATACAGGAAATGATGACCCGGTCGCCAACTTGAAATCCCTGAACGGCTGATCCCAATGCTTCGATGACCCCGACACCCTCATGGCCCATGACAAGACCCGGTTTCACCGTTGGTATATCACCTTTGAGGATATGAAGATCTGTGCCACAGATAGACGCATGTAGCATTCGCACAATCGCATCGGTGTGCTCTTTTACCGTTGGTTTGGGACGTTCTAAAACTTCAATGGTCCCGTTTTGCGTGTAGACAATAGCCTTCATTATGTTAAACGGCATATGAAGTAGACTTCGGACTGTGAGGGAGGAGAAGGAAATGCAGCGAGGTTTTTGAGTTTAACTTCTATACCCAGAATGTTATATTCACGACACTTGCAGCTTGCACGATTATTATTGGCAATAAATTTCAGATTCTGCGGAACCGCCGCGATCCGCTGAACGGAACCGCCCCGGCCAAATTCGGCAAGATGGAAGCTTTAAACCTTATCCCCTTCGTTGTGAACCGTGAACACTGGACTGGCAAGTTCTAGGCCTTGGCTGAGGAGTAAACGGAATCAACGTCTGCGACCCACCTAGCATCTCCAGAAAATGGTTACTAGTCATGACCGGTACGGTGTATCGTGGAATTAGAAGGTGTTGGCCTAATAAGGATTTGGCCATTAGAACTGCTGTTAGGGGGGTTTGCTAGGTTAGGCGTTGGAAGGGAGAACCAGTGAGAATTGATAATATATGGTACGATTCATGATTGTGCAAGTCCAAAGAACTGGAAGCCTAAATAATAATTCCCAAGACTATATAGAGTTAGGGTTAGCGTGTAGCAGTTGGTGAAGGATAGTACGGCAGGTACGTATATCGCTCTGTGCAAATCTGTAAAGGACATTTCGGACGCGACAGTATTCGTAGGGAAAGAAACCATGATCTACGGACTCCACATGAGAAGGAGAAGCAAAAAAAATTGGAGATCTAGAGGCAAATATCTAAAGATCAAGGGATTACTAGAAGTGAAGCTCAGGCATTTGTACCAGGCCAAATTGAGGTATCTCAAGTTGTAATTCACGAAACTCGAAGCAAGCCCTACTTCTGATGGATTCGTTTCTAGGAGGGGAGTCCGAATAGATTTACGGAAAGGTATCACAATATCTTATTGGTGGCCAGTAGGTGAAGGGTGAATGCCTTGATTCGCTTCCACCGTAACATACACTCTACGATCAAGGAGTATTGATGCAATGCAGGGCCTGCTCACTGCCTATGAGTTTACACTCGATTGATGAAAATCAAATAAAGAAACTAACGCAACACGATATTGATCAAACGCCTGCACAAGGAACCGTACATGGCTTGGGTCTATTGAAGCGCCTTAGATAGGCGGTCTTTTTGATAACCAAAATTACACCGTAGACAACCCCCTTCATCTTTTCACGGCCCTTTGCAACCCCTCCTTCTTGCAACAACCGTTCAATTTCCTTGCGAAGAATCCTGAGCCCATCTGTATCAGTTCCAACGATATCCGGATTCGCTTGAACCCATCGCGTGTAGGCACTGTTGGTTGCCATTGCTTTCTCAAACATATCGATGTCGGCCTCCGGCAGTCCAACAAGAAACGGCTCATCTTCGGGTGTCCAATCCTTACGGAAAAAGGCATTTTCATCAAAGACACGGACTGGTTCGGTGATAGTCCATGGTAGTGGAAGATCGACGTACCAGTTACGAGTCATCCAGTTACCCCGTCCATAGTAAGCCTCCAAATAACGGCGAAGATAGTCGTCCGTTGCAGCCTGGATGGCCTTCCAATTCGGCAACGATGGATCCGTCCGGATATCACCGCTGCACCAGATGGCAACACTACCGCCTAGCTTGAGCACTTGGGCAGTCCGGAGCCAGAATTTAGGCATGTCAAACCAGTGAGCGGCATTGGCAACCGTAATTAGGCCAATACTTTCGTCCTGAATTGTGTCCAGCTTCTCAGCAGTCGAAAGCTCGTAGCTCATAGGTTTAGATGTAGCCGCGCCGCCACCTAGAGAGCGAGCAGCCTTGAGCATACCGTCAGAAGGATCCAGTCAAATTACATGGGCGAAACGAACACCGAGGAAGCGAGCAGCGTTTCCTGGACCACAACCAACGTCCAAAAGTGTGTCTAGCTTGCCACCGGTCAAGACGTGCTGGTCAAGAGCGGTTTGATATACGCTGTCATAATAATCGCGTCGGACATCAACATAGGTCCTACCTTGCTCGTCATTGTATGAACTGAATGTCTGAGAGGGCTTGGTATAAGCGTTGGACATTGTGTCGGGGTGCTGTTGCTTATGCAGCGATGAGAAGATGGGTTATAGTGTCACTCTCAGCCGTGTAAGAGTCAATTATGCAAGAAAGAAGAACGCTCCTGGATGTGAGACCGGAAGAATAAAGAGAAATAAAACAACATAGGGGATGGGAGATGTTTATAGACGACAATACATAGATTGACCAGTAAGCGTTCGGGTTGGATCGGAGACGCACTAGTCCCGATTCTGGCTACGACTGCGAGATCTGCCACTAACAAGATGAGAAGCGGAAATTTCTGCATCCGAGTACTTCTGAAAGACCAGAAAATATATCATTAAGCTAAAGACGGGGCCCTGTTATAGGATCGGCAATTTCTATGGATTATGAGGCATTTTCCAGTCGTACTGAGTCTTATCAACTTCTTCCCTTGAGCCAGAAACTGGAAAGGAATTATGAAGGTGCCTCCTTGAGCAGCATCATCCATTCGATCCAGGCCCACCATTACCTTCGACGTGGTATACTATGGCGCTGTAAGCAAAGATGTCAGCGCTGTCGCCAACGAAAAGTCAAGGTACGCCCAAGCACACCCAAGTATCTCTTCGCAGTGAGAACTAGGCCGGCAATCCTGGGATCTAACTCTCAGCTTGCTCTAGTGTGACCGGCGCAAACCCGGTTGCCTGCAGTGTGAAAAAGCAAACATCCAATGCACCGGTTACAGAGATCTGAACCAAGTCCTTTTCCGTCATGAAAAAAGCCGAATCATCTGGAAATTCTGCAGGACTGAGCAGTTCAACTCAGATTCAATACGAGCCAGATCCACTTTGACTCTAGATAACTCAGTACCTGATCGCTACCGTAGGGAGATTTGCAGATGGTCTTATTCCAATATTGGATACCCTCTTCTACAGTCCGTTGATGAATTAGGCGTCAATTTCTTCTTTGCCAAATACATCTATAAATCATCCCCCTACAATACAGAATACTATGATTGGCTTACGCAGTCGTGCCTTGACGAAGGCTCCGGTCGAGCATTAAGATCAGGGATTGTAGCTGTAGGATTGGCAGCAATATTGAATACCTCTTCCCATGCCCCATACATAACACGAAAGTCCAGGGAAAAGTACGGTCAGGCCATGACTGTCGTGAAGGAAGCTTTGAATGACCCTGTACGGGCAATAGAAGATACCACTATGATGGCTGTATTGCTTCTTGGATTGTTTGAGGTACTTCCATCCCCCTTATTTTGTTAGATACCTGTTTGCTTCTGGGTTTATTTTAGATCATTAGCCTTGAAACTTGGGATCGATTACAGTACTGGACTGCTCATGTCAACGCGGCTACAGCATTACTTGAGCTTCGAGGACAACAACAATTCACTTAACAGCGTGGAGCACAACTTTATATCCAGAGTCGATCTCAAATCGTAAGTTCTGTCATCTCCGTCATCAATTATTGGGGACTAAACAACCATAGCTTCTAGCCTGCATGCAGGAAGAGATGGCGATACCGCCAGGTTTAATTCGAGCAACGTATAACTTCGACAATAGTGGGATTTGACAACACCGGCAAGATCGTAAATACGCCAGTCCTGCCTCTATTCTGAAATTTCTTTTCGAGCAGCCACTCTTCGCGCTGCGATAAGAACCAGCGAAATCACCGATCCGGCGACTATCTGCAAGTTGGCTCTGGAAATTGACTCAGACCTCCAGTCCTGGGGTGCAGTTGTTCCCCCCAACTGGCGCTACAAAACCATTGACGATCCAAACATAGCCATAAGAACATGTTTTGCTGGAACGAGATACGTGTATCTTGAGCAATGGACTATCAAAATCTGGAACAATTTGCGTGCCTCGCGTATCCTAATCAGCCATATAATCGTGCAGAACGAAGCTCGGTCAATACACGGCGATGAGTGTAAGAAGCTTGCCGCTCTTTCTGTCATCAGACAGCTCTCCATGGATATTTGCATCTCGGTTTATAGCTTTATCGAATCTCCACGTATGATTAGTGGCTTCCCTTTGGGCAAAACGATGACGAGAAACTAACTGTTTAGATATAATCTCCCTCGTTCAGCCACTATATGTAGCGTGCCTCGAAGATTACAACTCGGACAATGTTCGTTTATTTGCTGTTCAGGAATTTAATGAAATTGTCACATCACTGGGCATTCGACAAGGAGGGTTACTAGCCAATATGGTCTCCAAAAGCCTTGCCATGAAGAAATTTGCATCCAATGTTTATTGCGCGGAATCTGTCGATCTTACCATCGCGTGTCCCCTGTCAGATTCTACTTGTTGGGAGAGATATAAATGATTACTCGGGTGGCGTATGTCTATAGCAAATGAAGGTAATGGAGACTCCATAGATGTAAACAGAGTGAGGAAAGGTAAAATTTATAAATCATTAGTCACTATATTGACGTCACCAAAATCCAGCCAAAACTATTAGAATAAATTTTGATATTATAGTATCCCAGTCCCTTCTTTTGAATAATAATTGAAATTAAGTAAAAGCTTTGCTGACTAGCTTTCCAATCTCAGCATTTACTATTTGCTTTTAAGCATTTCTTACTAATAAGAAGAAAGTGCTACACCATTATTAGCTATTCCTATGTGAGGGCGGGGTTGCTAGGTTAGGTGCGAGAAGCAAGAAGTGGTACGAATCAACAATATGGGGTCGATTCGTGGGTGCGTAAACGCCTAAGGGGTTGAAAGCTATATATAGACCTCTGCAAGTCCCATGGGAGTATGCCCATGGGAGTGTCCATAGGACCCCCACGGGCGCCTTAGGGTTAGGGTTAGGGTTAGGGTTAGGGTTAGGGTTAGGGTTAGGGTTAGGGTTAGGGTTAGGGTTAGGGTTAGG
>JAMAGL010000052.1:0-25788 GCA_023626215.1 Talaromyces sp. PL2406 | reverse complement strand
ATATTTAAAGTAAGCTATTAAATCTATTAACTCCTTTGCATAAATAAGAAATATAATATAAGGAGTAAGAATATCTTTTATATCTTTAAAGAAAATAGTTATTATAAAAAATAGTAGTTAAGACTTCTAGATATATATAACTAGAATTTATAAAAAATTATTAATATAATTATTCTCTTTTATCTTTCTAACTAATATTATAATATTAATTAGTGAGTAACCTTTCTCTTATAAATTTAAGAGAGAAGAGATATCTACTAAAAAAGCTATTAGATACTTAAAAAAATTAATAATAGCTATTATTTTATTAAAATATAATATATTATTATATCTAAATAATATAAATTTATATATAAGTAAAAAAATATCTAGGATAAATTACTAGATAAGGGATAAAGGATATAAAGCTAAGCTATAGCCAACTTATAGTAAAATATATCAGCTAGAGATATAATTTCTTATCTTAAAATATGTTTTATTGGGCTTTTTACGTAAGGTTAAGGTTAGCAAGAGATAGAGTTTCTAAGATAGATAGTAAAGATGACTAATTTGTTGTAGATGTACCTACATAGTACGTACTTGATTTCTCCTGACGCGCTGGGGCTTTCCTGTTCCGTTTTAGTGCTCACCCCGTCGCCGCTTTTACTCCCCGAGTAGAACTGAGCAGATTGATTTGCTCGCTGACCAATATATGCGCCTTTATGGCGCTGGCACTTCTACTAGATCACCACCAACGACTTCTCCTCTACGGCGATCATATTCACGATATCAAATGTTCATCCACACATTTGGTCTATCTGCTTTACCTCTTACTGATAGCAGTCATAAAGTAACCTGACTATTCTAGCCATTTTCGCTAACAGGTAGTATGAGGAGTACTAAAGACTATGAGAGATTACAGCTCGAAAAGAGGCAAACAGAGGTAATGCAATGCCATTTATAACTTTTAAGCTGTCCTATTCACAGCATGGGAGTGTACTAGACTTATAATACTAAGTTAGTATCTTCTCAGTCAATCTCGCTACAGTACTGTGCTATTCTCATCGATACAGGAAAAGCGGAATGCCTACATTACTATTGCAGCGGACAAAGACCTAGTAGTTCTATAACTGTTCGAACGTCAAGATCAGACCCTGGCATCTAGCAACTACGCACCTACTGTACGTACTTCAGATCATGGTTATCCTATCCTGGAGCGCGTATGTGTTTGTATAGCGCCAGACCCCCGGCAACCGCTTTCGTAGCAATCAAGTAGAATATTAGGAATCAAAGCAGATCCCTATTGTGCTTCACAGTGCAGCGCCGCCGGACTGCCCTTTCCCAAATCCAATTGAGCTGATCCTGGACCGGGATAAACCGACAGTAACTTTGAAGTATCACCTTTATGACGGTAAATAAGTAAGTAATTACCTACACAAAGGCCAAGGACCCATACTACTACGGACCATACTTAATAAGAACTGAAATTGGAAATATGGTATGACACTGAATAGTAGTCACCTTGCAACTATGGTCAGAGACTATACTATAAGTGCGATATCTCCACGCCATGTGACATAGATACTCCTCCAGACACTATAGGGTCAGAGCGGGTTTCCTTGAAGCTATACAGTGTATTCCGTCTCTACTAGAGAGACTAACCAGGCTTGGATGAGATGTCAACAGTTGACTCATTCAGGTTGAATGATTGACGACGACAAGTTTAAGAGACAAGGCCCTTGTTTAAGGATTGTTTTTTGGTATTTCTGTTACCGAATTGACAAGATTACTTTACCGCTATCCCGAATATGGTGAGCGC
Source organism: Talaromyces sp. PL2406 (assembly GCA_023626215.1). NCBI lineage: Eukaryota > Fungi > Ascomycota > Eurotiomycetes > Eurotiales > Trichocomaceae > Talaromyces > Talaromyces sp. PL2406. The sequence goes on along the minus strand of JAMAGL010000052.1, from coordinate 23,990 downwards.
AGCGCATATGTTACGAACCAACTTGCATAACGCTAAAAGGAACTATTATAAGAAAGGAAAAGCTTACTTTAGTATAAGCTTATACTAGAATAACTAGGGACCAGTTATTAGAAATAAGTAAATAGGATATAATAGTATAGAACACACACTAAGTGTGACACTTGCTCATTCCTAAGCTCTAGGATAGCGCAGTCGACGCAAAACTAAGCATACAAGAAGGAAGAAGAAGGAAGACTCTGAGCAGCGCTCGCTACAGCTCCCTTTATACCCCGCAGGCTCAATGGCGGTGCCTAATCGGGAAGGCATGACAACAAAGGGATATCCCGTCGTGAACGATAGTTAGGGCTAGGGTTCGTAGGCTGCGTGACGGCGCCGGGATGGGGCCGCTGTCAACTCGCGAGGCCTACGACCGTCACAGCAAGTACTGTAAAACTCAGAGAGGCAGAATAACTGTATGTTGCCACTCAATGATCCCTGCCACGTCGTTAGAGGTATTGACTAGGATACTATTAGGTGAAAAGTCTGGATGGTGAAGTGTCGGGCGAGACATGCGGTGCCGGGCGGGGACGTCGAGGCAAGGTGCCAACTTCAAATAATCGATAAGGAGCTGTTAGTACGGAATAGGTATTCCCTAGTTCGAAGTTAATATTTTGCGAAAGAAAAAGAACGGATAGCGACTTACATGGGCCTCGGTTAACCTCCAGAGGCCCGCTCCTCATACCACTATTTATATTGTGCAGGTGGGCCAACGACAATGTCGTCCAAGACTGGGATAATGTGTTGTGAGCTGTCAAGATCACGGCGGTGATAAAGACTTCCGCTTGCTGGGAAGTGGATGCTCATGAAGCGTCTCTCCATATTAACGATCTGTCTTATTATTTTGACCTGAGTTTTGGTATCTATGGAAAACTACTGGTCGCTTAAGGGTGAGCCTTTCAGTCTTTCAAGTAAAATGTATTTGGTTCTAATGGGATTTGTCTGATCTGGAGAATACGCAAGCACTTTAGGGACAGGGACCCCATGAGCAAGCAGAAGTGCGAGTGTGGCAGGTTCACTGGCCACTGCATAATTTTTGGAACGGTCGTCTTGTAAGGCAGTCTTGCAAGAATTGCATATCCATCGTCAAAGGTGATTTGCAAGACACGGTTGAAGCCCCCCTCGGCGAGTTTCGTGATCGAGGCTACGCCATTGAGGTTGCGTCCGACAGAATGCCAGGCCGTCCTTGCAAGAGCATCTATGTCGAATTGGATACGGCGTTCGGCGCAGCGGAGCTCTTGGTTAAATCTATTAAACGCGGCCTGTTAGTTAATCGCAATAGCAGGCTTAACAGCGAGCCGCCACGACTCACAAAAATCGCTGAGAAGTCTACTCGAACAGATCAGGATTACCGCGCAAAGAAGATGTCCGCCTGGGGATTGGCTTCGAGGATCGACTGAAAAGTCTCGAAATGTGTCGATCTTCTAGCAGATGGCTTGAAGGTTACTCCCAAACTGGTCTTGGCCATAACTTGCCGGAACTGTATTACTCAACACGGACGAGTGCGCATACAGACAATGAATTGATATTTATAGTATAATGTTAGAAACAACTTGACTAAAGCCGGTCTATTCACTATCCACCGCGTACCTAAGCTCTTTGCGGCGTCACTCACAAGGTTACACAGACGAGGCTGACACAAAAGGCCAGCTTGAGCCATACCGAAGCCCTGGCTATCTAGGAGCCGCTGCAGGCGTGGTCTACTTAATCGCCCTGCATGTCTATTATCATTATGAGAACTAAATTTGAAGAAATAAATCTAACTACATGGCAGATCTACCGTCGATATAACGATCTTTCCATACCGTATCAGTAAGTAATTTATCGCGGCCCTTTCCCAATAACTTCCTCTAGAAAGTCAAACCCCTGCCTCTGCAACCACCAAGTCTCCGACCCGACCTTCATAATCGCCGCAAAAGTGTGCTCCTCATTAGGAACTTCCGTCATACAACATTTCACACCAGAATCCTGCAGCCTCTTCAATAATTCGCGACTCAACTCAATCGGCACCATAGTATCTGCCTGTCCGTGGACGATATATGTTGGCGGAAACTTACTAGAGATGTTCCGGACAGGATCGACTTTCTTGAAGTCCCGGTCATTGGTCCGCGAGTCCGGGTAGATGGCGGAGAGAACAGTTCCCGAGGCAATCTGTGTCAATGCGAAAGCGTCGCGGGGTTTTGAAAAATCGGGTCCCTTGGAGACACCGGATTCGGTCTGCCCTTCTAAGGAGACTGAGCTGTCGGTCGGGATGGGCTTCTGTCGTAAACTCTATTGAGGAATGACTCTGATAGATTTGGGGGTAGTTTGGCTGCGATATGTGGGAGGGGCTTGGTCCACAGGGGGTCTGTGAAGTGCACGGCGCCGTAGAAAGATAGAATTGCCTTGACAGGCTTAGAGACGTTCCAACCCTAAATTCAACTTAGCAATATGCTTCAGGGTGGAGTTGATAGTCGCCATTTATGAATGAAATAGGTCATGACTTCCTCACCAGTGCCAGTGCGAGAGTTCCACCAGAAGATGTCCCGAAAGCAGCCACATTTTCCAAATCCGCGCGGTACGGCCCCTGTTCCTTGAGAACAACGTCTAGGTGTCTATCATGCACCCATGACAGCAGATCGCGCACATCCTGCATAGGCCCTTCTAGCAAGTTCACGCCAGGACACAATCGGTGGTTCGGCACCAGCACAATCCAGCCGCGCTCGAGACAGTCGTTGATCTGTGGCATGGAGACCATGCGCGAGTGGCCAAGCATGAAAGCGCCGCCATGGATGTTGATGACTTGGGCTCAGGTTAGTATCAATGTGCAGTTGCATCACAGTAAGTATACATCGAGTTCAGATTAGACCCACCAACAGGATACCTCTGCGGAGAAGCCGAGATGACGGATGGAAGATACAAGTCGGTAGTGATCTTGCTGCCGTCGACCTCCTTATAGAGGACTGTGAGGGGATCGTCAAGAGACATCGTAGCAGATGTTGAGAGTCAGTATGGATGATGATATTCCAAGGGCATGAATTTTAAGCGCAAGGGTGTGGAGGGTCAAGCTTTACAAAAAGGTTGATCGGCATTGCTATCTCCAGACTCGGCTTTTCCGGATGTCAAGTTTGTAGGGTTATTGATGTTCAACTCCTGGCGTTGAAGATTCTCCACGTTCCCCGTCGGCAACCCCGCACGATGGTTTCCTGACGGACTAGCATCTGTTATTCTGTTTCTACCAAAATCTCCCCCGGACGCAAGTCTCAGCCTATGGGAAAATCCGGAGCGGAGGGATGGGGTGGGGGGGAAGCCGACGGGGTAAGAGATCTGAGCTAGTGACGATGGACTCGTACAAAGCGAGTGTCTTGTGCTTATATTGAACCAAATCCTTGGTATATGATTCTTAAACCTGAACCAGAAATCATCTTCCAGTTGTGCCGTTCGCATCTCACTTTAAATATGCTATCTATAAACTTGGTAATGGATTGGCATCGAGCCTTTCTCACGTATGGCGGTCTCGCATTACTATCCTTCTTGTTTATCTGTGTGCTTTGGAGGTCAAAGTCAACCGCCCGAGGAGCTTTACCCCCTGCACCCCAAGGGTGGCCACTACTCGGCAACATGCCCGATCTCATCAAAGCCGGTTCAGCAAAGAAGCTACACATTTTGATGCAGAACTGGGCAAAAAGGTACGGCGAGGTATACCGTGTGCGAATCGGTCCAGTCGAGCAATACATGCTCAACTCAGATGGAGCCGTGAAACACTTTATGGACAGAAATTCAGCACTTTCCTCCGCCAGGCCCCGTTGGATCGTCGCCGGGGAACTGCTAGCAAACAACTGGAGTGTCCTTTTCCTCAATGCTGATAATCCAAGATGGAAAGCTCACAGAAAGATCATCGCTACTCATCTGGCAAGTCGTCAGAAGGCCGATTCTATGCTACCTATCCTTTACCAGGAGACATTGCAATGGATGCATGAGGTCTGCCATGATGTAGACCGTGGAAGTGACAAGCAGAACGTGTGGGCGGGGTTACAGCGATACACTTACAGCACATTCGCACGCCAAATGGTCGGCTTACCTTGGCCAAACCCTGATCATGAATCTCTGAAATATATGCATGATTCAGCAGAATTACAGATCCTTGCGACTTTCCCTCTGGCCAATTTGGTTGATCTGCTCCCCTGGCTACAGCGTCTTCCGCTTTTTCTAAAGCCTTGGGAGCGTTGGGCGCGGAAGATTCATGCAGATGATCTGAAGTGGGCCAGGACACGCACTGATCGTGTTCAGCAATTGATAAACACAAATAGTCCGCCTGACAGCCTACTTGCTCAATCTCTGAGGGACGAGAAAATGCTTGGTTTCGAAAGGCGGGACGAAGCCTCCATCGTTGCAGTTCAGCTCATTGGCGCTGCCGCGGACACGAGTCAAATGTCCACCTGGTCGTTCCTAGAGGCAATGATGACGTTCCCAGATGTGCAACGCAGAGCACAACAGAAGATCGATGCAGCTGTAGGAGATCGTATCCCCACGTGGGAAGATTATGAGCATATTCCTTACGTGCGATCATTGATGAAAGAGACATGGCGCTGGAGGCCGCCAGTGGCACTGGGACACGCTCATGTAACGACAGCGGAGATGGAGTACAATGGTTATATCATTCCCAAGGGTGCCAGACTACATCTCAATGCATGGGCCATAAGCCACGATCCGGCTCGCCATGAGGATCCTGAAGAGTTCCGACCCGAGAGGTACGATGACGACGACACGAATAGTCTGCAGAGCGCAAACCACGCAGACCCATCCAAAAGAGACCACTTCGCCTTTGGGTCCGGAAGGCGAATGTGTGCAGGGATTTCAATCGCTGAGAGATCTCTGGCGGTGGCGATTATGCGCATTTTGTGGGCTTTCGAGGTTAAGACGAAACCGGGTGTAGCGCTGCCGGCTGAATTTCCAGGAGAATTGCCTGGTGTGGCTGGAACAAGGATGCCAGTTGTGTTGATTCCACGCTCAGCTGAGAAGGTGCGCCTGATTGATGCGGCATTTGAAAAGGAGCATACTCCATTGTCTAACAATATTTTCACAATGGAATGATTCCATCTCTGTGGCTGTCGTGGACGCTTGAATGGTAATACTTGCTTTTCCTTTACTCCTAGCAAGAATAGTTATCATAGTGTTCTTTCGGGTGATGGATATCTAAGATGTATAGATTCTTAGTGACATTGTTTCTATTCCATGTTGCAACGTGCTCTTCTCCTGAAGTAACTCCCATCATATGATATAGCAAATAGACTCCGTAAAGATGAATCACCTTATAAGACGTTTACTCGGATTGAAGTGTACCCTCTTCATATGGTAACCGGTCCTTGCTTTTATACTCAAACGATCGCACCTGGCGTTCCTTCACCGTAAGACCAACCATATACGCCAAACCATGGCAGAGGCGAGACCACGGCTGACGCGTCGACAAGGCCTTGCGAATTTTTGCAACCAGTCGATTGGCGCTCCTTTCACCCGTAAGGATTCCAATGCCAGTGAGGTGGATGCGAGCATTCTCACGGCTTTCTACCCATGCATTGATTTCATATTCGTTGTCCATACGGTCGATACGCACAGGGGGAGCCCCTTTTACCGTATCAGTGTCCTCAGTACCATAAGGAGTCCCTGGCAAGTCACCCGTTGTCTCGTTCAAAGTATCAAATGCCGCGATATAAAGCGAAGCTATAACAATGCTTAGTGGCTCATGACACTCAAGCTTAGCCTTGCCATGCAAATCCCGATAAACGCACGCCGCGTGCCAAAGACAGCGTCGAGCTGAAACCCGATCTGTATGCATCCAGTAATCCAAATCAACGCGAGCTGATTCGGTCTCCCGTACGGTCGCCTGCCAGCCCGTGAGCGCAGTCAATTTTCGAAGTGGCACTTTACGAAGGATATAAATAATATGTAAGACGACCACACTGCTGGTTTGAGCAGGGACCAGTGACCTCGTAGCGAGATAACGGCGCGTGAAGATGTCAAGAAACTCATCGACATTCGCCGTCATCATGTTAAGCAAGGGCTTAGCTCCTGGATTGAAGTTAGTTGCCTAAGCTGGCCACCAATGCTGCAGTTTCTATGTTTGGACTCACCATGCAAAAATGGCGAGAATGCGAGTTGTTCTGTCGCGATTCTCTCCTCTGCATACAGTGCCAATACGAATATCTCAATATTCAGCTCGTGCAAAGAATCAACAGTCTGGGTCTTGTCATCGGCGCTCATTGCATTAGCGAGTGTGCGCTTTGCGTCGCCTTGACCATTTATCCATCGGATGTGCCATTCTCTTGCATTTCGACATCGCCAAAGAGATTCGTCGCACGGTAGTACCTTATTCAGTAAGCTCTTAGATTGAGGCAGAATCTGAAATTCAAAGAACAAAAGCTGATAGTGTTCGAAACCTATAGTCAAGTCTTAGAAATTAAAAACCCCAGCAGAAAGTAGTTAGAACATACGCATGATGCAAAGCGCCAGACGATCGTATGTTTCCTGGGTAAGCCAGTTCCTCCATGTTTCCTCAATATTATTGGCACTGGGGGGAGCGCTATTAAGCGCACCCTGTCTTTGTGGAAGCGAGTCGAATAAAGTCAGAATTACATTCTTGCCGCGTGCCAGCCTGCTGAGATATGCTGTCGAACCTCCAAATGTCAGACAGACGGTGATCAAAAGCATGCCTTGAATGAACGAGACAGTTGGTGTTTCAAGGTCGGCAGGAAGCTATTAGAATCAGTATTAACCACAAAAAAAAAAGGTGTGATTAGGCTCACATTCTGAGATATAGCTTGAGATAAAAGGTCCTGTAAATCCGCCGCGTATTGCTCTGCAAAGTCAATGGCAGAATATCTACAGCCGATGCTGGTAATGGCAAGGAGAAGAATCCATGACGTATGATCATTGCTTATCATATCTGGATGTACGAATGGATAGTAGCGATCAAAATATTCAAAGTAGAGTTGTACAAAGGTATAGATCATTTTGAAAGAGGGAAAGGGTCGGCGCGCGTTGCGCTCGTGCTCTTGTTGAAAATAGCGTATGCGCTCATAGGCAGCGTAGTCAATTTCTTCAACGTGACAAAAGTCTTCTGCTAGCAGAGTATCCTCGTTGCACACTTCAACGTTGATACTCATTTCCGTCGGATTCGCTTGTTGTGATGGTCGAATGTCCTTCAAACAGGACGTGCAGCCCCAGGTGTCATTAGCCAGTGCCTCTCTTTTTGTTGTACAAGTAGATAGCTTACCGGATCAAAATCCATGTCCGTACCCATGAATGTCTCCCAGATAAAGGGCTGCATGAATGCATCTGAAACCAATTCATCATAGTCGGCATCATAAGTATTACTCGATTCAAAATCATTATCACTTTGTGAGAAGTCCAGAGAAGTCAGGCCCTGGTTGCTAAGAGTAGCGAAAGGTTCAACTCCACTGGACCGGGCCTCTGTTGCCGATTTGTCGCTTTCTAGTGGTAGATTGTTTGCAGTCGTTCGCTGTAAAGCTCCGCATTTTGAGGCGGGATATTCGCAAGACTTGGCTTTTGCCTTGCAACGATCGCAAGGCAAGGTCCCCAAGCAGCACAATTTAGATCGAGCACATGGTACGCAAGCAGCGGGTTTGCGGCCATTTCTGCTTGCGTTGTTCTCCCAACTCCGATCATGTAACTCATTATGGCGTAAAAGAGTGTCTCTTTATCGTTATTAATATCTGAGCCATAGAAAATAAGTGGCAGAAACAGGGTAGTATACCTTCGTGAAAAAGACTTTGAGCAAGATTGACATGAAAACGGCTTTGAGCCCGTGTGGCGCTGTTTGTGTCGATCCAGATGTTCCTTGCGGCCGAAATGCTCGCAACAGAATGGACAAAAGAACCTCATTTTACTTGATGAGTTGATGGACAGACAAGGATTGGGATTTCGGAGTAGCCACATGATGGGGTCTGCGAGATGTGTGCATAGCGAAGTCTTTCGTGCGGGGTCCCCGCATCTCCATGTTTCCCCGTCGGGAATTTCCAATCCCGGCATACATAGGTAACCCTAACTCCAGCCATCTGTTGGCCATATTTTACCACTACGCTGAAAAAGGATATAGCGCGTGAATCTATCTAACACAAATTCGCTATATTTAACACGTTATTTGACACTAAATTGACACACTATTGATACGTTATTTGAAGTATATTTGAGGCCTTAACGTAATTCACGGGTAAACCGGCCACCACCCCAAAATTTCATCCGGATTTTTGACAACCACGCTTACACAAACTTGACAACACCAAAAAATGGCCAAAAAACGTATCAAAGAAGATCCCAACTATGAAGGACGGCTTGCTCTTGCTATAGACGCGGTAAAAAATAAGAAAATCAATAGTGTGAGACACACTTCACATCTTTTTGACGTATCGAGGACCACACTACAGGAACGCGTTGCTAGAATAGTACCTCTATAAGAAGCAGGCATTCTCCGCAGAAAGATGACCCCTATAGAAGAAAGCTCACTTTATAACTAGGTTTTATCTTTAGAGCGCTGTGGGGTGCCTCCTAGGCCTTATATACTTCAAGAAATAGCTAATATATTACTTGCTAAAAGAGATTTGACTAAGCTATCTAAGAAAATAGAAGTTAATTAACGTAATCGGTAAGCGAGCCGCCACTGTAAGCGAGCCGCCACTTTTTCCCGAACCCGTACGCGATATTGATTTCAAATCACATTTTTCGAATCTGCATACATTTTTCATATAAAAAATTAACTACTAGTATGACTAGGACATCGGTTAATTCGATGCCTAATAACTCTACAACCACTACACTGAAATTGGTGGTGTATGATTAGTTGAGAAGCTGGGAGCTCTGGCTCAGCTGGAGCAGTAATAGTAACCTAAGATATTTTAACTGGAGCTTGTATAAGCGCTTGAGCTTCTTCTCTAGTAATCTCTTGCTCAATAGATATCTATTTATTAGATCTTTTATATTTTTACTTCTCTTTCTCATGCGTAGCTTGTAAATTGTAGTTTTCTTTCTATATAAGCAAGAGGTTATTCATGGTTGTTGTATAGGCTTTTGATATCTATATAATTATTTAATTAAGCACTTAATTTGAGCTTCTTGTATACTTATTTATATGTTTTTTGATTGTAGTCGACTGCCGTTCAAATTAGCGTATATTTTGTGGTGTTTATAAACAGGATGATTATATATTGCTTAATTAACTAGGAGAGAGTATTGGAGTCTTTAATTGGATAGTAAGTTGTTGTATAACTTAATCTGGATTAAAAGGTACTAATCCAGTGGCTATAAAGCTATTCTGAATAGTTTAAGCTTTATATGCTATTATATAAGCACTTAGAAAGGCTATTAAAAAGTTGATTTTATTAATATAGTTAAAACCAAGTCTTATTCACTACTCAATGAGTTGCCCATAATATTGCTTTAAAACTATAAAATAGCCAATATTAAGAGGCTGTAAAAGATGTGAAGAATAAGGTGGTATATAGATTAGGATAATATTATTCTCTATATATATATGGTTAAAATCCACTGTTAAATAGCTTTTATGGTTATCTAGAATTAATATTTGATATCTTCCCATTGTATGACTATTTATATAGGGAATAAAATAGGTTTTAAGCTATTCTAATCCTATTTCATTTATAGTCTAGCTATTTTCACTAATATTAATTCTCTAATTGTCCAGAAGCTTGTCAAACTAGCCTAATTGTATGTTTTTCTTTGCTTTAAAGATAATATATAAAGATAGAGCCTATCTAGTTAAATTTATTACTTTAATTGTAGTCACCCACTCTCAATTTCCTGGTTGTAAAAGCTTTGGCTGAGTATATTAATTGCTTCTAGTAATAATCTTTATAGTTGCACAAAGTCCTATTACAAAGCTAGTCTTATTAAAATTATAAATATCTTCTGGAAGGATTCTATACTAAGATATAGCATCTTATATACGGTCAAAATGCTCTTTTATAATTTTTGGATCTTCACATTTGGCACGGTCATAGTTATATCTTCGTGAGAATGTTGAGGGTCACAGTTCAGGGACTGGCAAGAATCCGCTACCAATCAAGAGTATTGAGTCTAAGGAGGTACTAGGAGATTCTAAGTCTACTCGCGCACATCCAGCAGAAAAGTCTTTAGATAAAAGATCAGCTAGATTAGAAGAAACCATAGATATATCTACCTTTATTATTATTATTCCATCTTTACCTCACCCAAACCTATCTCTTGCTCAAGAACAAGTCTCAGAGGAATAAGATATAGATTCTAGACTATTTAATAATAAGAAGAATATAAACTATATAAATAGCAGCTTAGAAGTAAAGTAAATTAATAAATCTTAGTATCTATCTAAACAATAAAAGATAAATTTAATATTAGAGGATGCTTTATTAGATTATAAAATACTACTACTCTCTAGATTATATACTTCATTATAGAAAGAGATAATAATTCCTATAAGTAATTAAATTCCTATCTAAGATATCCTTACACTTAAATAATATAAATCTAAGGTAGTATATTATTTTAAATTATCTTAAACTATTTTCTCTCCTTTAATTTCTTATCTACCTTCTTCTCACCCTTCCTCATAAATAAGTAATAAGAGAAAGAAAAAGATACCTCTATATATATATAAAGAAAATAAATATATCCTTAAGCTAAAGGATAAAAATCTTATATAAAATAAAATTATAGACTAATTCACTAAATAATTTCTACATCTAAAATATGCGAATTTACAAGTATATTACTATACTAAACTAAAACAGTAAGAGTACTAATTAGTAAACTATTTTAGTAAATATACTATACTATTTTAATAAATAATCTAGTACATATTTATCTACACTTAGATTCAGTAACTAGATCTATATTAGTACCTTAATTTAAAGAGATAATTAATTAAGTCCATATAGTATAAAGTAAAATAGATATATTAAATTATAGTCCTACATTTTATATATCTTACACAGAAGCTACTTATAATGCTTCCCTCTCTTCTTATTCAACTCGCATTAACATAATCAACGCATAGTTATCTTATATATCTACTTTTAACTCTCTCTTATCCACTACAGGTGCTCTAATAGTACCCTTATCAATTATTAGCCACTATATAATACCTCTCTTATATAGAATATAAAGCATATAATCATAATAAATATCACACCTTATATTACTTAAACCATTAATACCAATTATATTACTTAGAGAAAGTATTTAAATAATAAGAATAGCCTTATTAAGAAAGAAATATTCTAATTAGAAATCTTTCCTCTTAAGAAAAAGCTTCTATATTAAAAGCTATAGCTTATCTATCCTAGATATAACTTTAAATATATTAACTATAAGACTGAATTTAAATCTTACTTCTTACTTTTTCTTATTATACTTACTATTATTATAAAGAGAGATAAAGAATATTATTTTATAATATCCTAGATCTCTTAAGTAATTATTATTTAGTAAGATAAAATACTAGCTCTTTTTAAGTATATTTATCCTGCTAAGGTTGTTTCCTATAAGAAGAGAAGTGCAAGAAGAATAATAGCTATTTATATTAATTATATCAATTTTATCAGCAAGCTCAAGCCACTTATAATCCTTAAAGATGCATATCTATAATAATAATCTAGAGTCTAAATTTGCAACATCATTAGCAGTAGAAGACATATTACTATATAAGTATATATTAGTAATAGGCAGGAAATTCAGAGTTTATTTAGAGCTTATAATATATCTTTACTTAATAGAGTTATTATTCCTATAATATTTACTCAGAAAAATACTGTAGATATAATAAACCTAAACTATTTTATATTTATTATAATTATAAACTAGTAACTTAGTCCTTTTAGATTAGTATCCACTAATTAGAATAGAATATAAAGTAAGTATATTTTTATTTACTCTATATTAATTAACTACTTATCTAGTGGCTACATCATACCTTTATTTTTAGCAGCAGTATAGCAGCTATATTATTATAACTACTACCTATTTAAGATACTTACCAACCTATTATAAATTTAAATCTACAATCTAAACGCTATAATATTTTACTTTACTAATCTTGCTTCGATCATCATGCCTCAACAGACACGAAACAGGATATACAAACCTCAATATAAAAAGTTATAAAAAGAACTTAGATATTAAAAATAAAAAAGAGCTAATAACTTATTTAATAAAGTACACTAGCTATTTATACTCTATAATATTAAAATAGCTCTTATTATCTAGTACTTATATACTAGCTAAACTATCTTCTATTATTTAAATAAAAATTAGCCTTTAAGGCGCAATTTAAAAGTATATTATTCCTTTTCTATAACTATATCTAAGAAAATTAATAAAACTAGGCACTATTAGATCCTTCTATAGAATGTTTAGGCACCTCCAACTTTACTAATAATAAGAAGCGCAAGTCTAAAAGAATATCTAAAAAAATATCTCTTATCTAATAATTAAGAAGTAGCAACTATAATTCTTATAAAAAGCTTCTAAAGGACCACCACTCACCTCTATAGTCATTAAAAGAAACAAAGAGCATTTCACTACTATCAAACATCTCTCTTAAAGTAGCCTCATCAGACAGAGAGCCATTAAAAAGAGATTAACTTAATATCATCTTACAAAAATAATAGGATATAGTGTAGAAATAAAAAGGGATTATATCTATATAATAAATTTAAAATACTTAAAGAAAGTTCTGCTCTAGATAAAGCTTTTAAAAAAATTATCAAGTATATAATCATAATTAAAGCTAGTATCATCTCCTACTAGCCTTATTTATTCAAACATCATCCTATCAACTACCAAAAATCAGACTAATAATAATCTAGAAACTAACTATCTAGCCAAGTCTATAAATCCTAAAGCAAGTCTCCTATTAGATAATATACTTCACCTAGCTCTATATATAATAGATGATTTTACCTTCTTTTTAAAGTTAATTAATATTATCTATTAGCTTTCTAAACTATATCTCTTAAAGAGATGTCTTAGCGCAAATTAATTACTTATAACAAAGCCCAAGATAATAACAATCATAACCTATTAATTAAACTTATATACCTAGACAAAGAAACTAAATTCTTTAATTTTATATATTCTTAAAGCAGTCTTATTAAAAGTTAGATATCTTACCATCTTTAAATATCTCTCAATAGATACTATATAGATTAGGATTATATTTATTAGATAAAAAGGTCCTTTAACCTTTATATACTAATAAAAATTAATAGCTATAGATATATTATTATTCAACTCCCATTTCTATATCATGTAGGAGACAAGGAAAATAGAGATAAAAAGATTTAATATAAAGCAGGCATATATATATAGATATAATAAAACTATCCAACAATGCCAATCCCACAACTATATAGTTTTGCTTTAGCCTCTAGTCACTACATAAGAAATATAATTTAAATAATCTAAATATCAGGCTTACTTCTATCTAATTTACTACTATATATCACCTGCTATTATATTATTACCTGCCGCATCTTATTAAATACTATTTTCTGAAGGTTCTAGGACAATTAACTACAACTAAGTTCATCAGACACGACTATTAAATGAATAATCTCAGGGCGTACCTAATCATTAATTTCATTAAAGAGAGAGAAATACTATCTTAAACTAGCCTTAACTCTTATCCTAATTTATGTATAAATCTTTTTTATGATCTAGCAAAAGTGATACTAGCTATTAGCCAGATCAACTTACCCAAAATTAGATTATTTATTATTAATAATAATAGACATCTTTATCTAGTAAATAAGCCCCTTATATTTATACTTTATAACCTAGAAAATCAAGATATTACTGTTAATATACTATAAACTTAGACTTTTGCTAGCGTTGATTCTTATATTAATAAACTTATATCTTACCATAATAATCACTTATATTTATAGCCTAATATAGTAAAAAGTTAGGCTAATTACAGCTCCTAAATAACTATTCTCGCGCTAATAAGAATTATACAACCTTATTTCTTTAACCCACAGCTTAATAAAGGACTATTTATCTTTTACTTAACTGACTTACGCCTGAAGAATATCCTAGTGGATAAAGATTAGCATATTAAGTGCATTATTAATCTAAAATAGGCTTGTTCTCTATTAATTGAATTTACTTATCCTCTAATCTGGTTTACACTTAAAGTGATTGATAAGATTAATATTAAGAATTATAACTAGCTACGTCAGCAATTTATAGATATATATAAAAAAGAAGAGGCTATGTATACATATAATAACCCACACAGATCACATATCATAAGCAATACTTAGAAATTATGCACTTTTTAGTTTTATAATGCGTTAGAAAGCCTAACTAGACTATATACCATTTTCTATAAATATATACAACTATTATATTCAAAGAAACATGCCGACAATCCTAATTTCTTTATAACTATGTGCCAATACTAGAGACATAGAGATTCAAAATCTATTAAGGAATTTATAGAATCAAGGCTTAAGTCTAAAGTAGAATATAATAAAAGACTAAAAGATATACTCTAAGAGTCTAGATATAATTAGTAATTACTCTCTTAATATTAATATCATATACTTATAAGAGATTCTGTATAACTTATTTCTTCTCTACTTTTAATATTATAAATATATCTTTTATAGCCTTCTTAAGCACTTCCTATGGTTTAGTAATATAATTATCTTAGATAACTTTTCTAGAAAATAAAAGTTGTTTTACTATTCTAGAGCTTATTATCTAAGAATTTTTTTTTACAGCTATCTAGGCGTCTTCAATCATAGCTCTAATATAATTAATAGAGGAGATAAAAGATTAATCTACTATAGTTCATAAAAGATTATTTTCTTATATAATAGTTATCTTAAGACTATATAAAAGCTAAATTATTTTATTATCTAAGTTTTATTATCTAAGAGTAAGTTATAGACCTCTATATATAAAATATCACTTAATTAAAATTAAAAATTACTTAACTATACTTAAGATTTGCTTTCTAGTATAAAGATATATTCATATAGTATTAAATAATTAAGGATTTTCATAATATAAGTCATACCAACATATCTACTAGCGATAATTATACATTCTAATACTACCTAACATTAATTAGGCACGATATATCTTATTAATATCTAATACTTCTCACTAATTAGAATCGCAACATGTAATATTATATTAATATTAAATAGGGTAATTACCCCATAATCTCTATTACACACAGCAGAATAAAAAATTTATTAGAAGTTAACTCAGCTAGCTAATAAATAGATACAAAAATCCTTTAATTTCTAGTTTAAGATATCTATAAATTATTAACAACATCTCTCTATTACAGTAAATATAGTCAAGAATATCACTTAAGCACAAATTATATGAGTTAAACTAACAGCCTTATTCTAAATCATCCCAATATTTTACCAACTACAGCGCAAGAAACGTGTGAAATAATAACTAAAGTTTCAACTACAATATCTAATAATATCAGTTGGTATGCACCTTGAATTTAACTAATACTAATATTATAAAAAGCAAGATAATAGCTCTATATTAATAGGAGACATAAATCCCACATCAGAATAAATACTAGCGCAATCTCATAACAGAACAATCAGATATAAAGAAGTATATATTCAAGCATATCATAAGAATACCAAAACTCAGATTTAGTATTAGGATAAATAAGATAAATAGAAGAGTTTCTTAGTTCTAAAAGATCATATTATTAAGCTATTTCATAGTAATATTAAGGATGTTGTTGAGTAGTTAATAGCTAGAAGGATAGATTATAGATCTAACTCCCTAATTATAGATATTATAAATTTTTAACTAACTCAAAGCATAATTAAGATATTATTATCTAGCTTATTAGTAATCATAATATAAACAACATTAGATCATTCCTCACTGCGAAGCTTTACTATTGAAAATTCTACACTGCTTTAAACTCCTTCCAAAAGAAGATCTATAAGACATAGTAATCACTACATAAATACTTATCCCATTACAAATTAAACTATTATAATATAAATCCATTAGCCTCATAAATTGTAACTAGATATAGCATCTTATAATTTTTAATATTTTCTAATTCTAATATTGCCACTATCTATTCTTTATATTCATTAAGCAGGATATTTTTCTCTATATATAATTTCTCTACAAGCTATCTTAGCTTAAGAGAATAATAAACCAGTTTCTACTAATTCTCTAAATAGTTTATAGTAGACTTATAATATACTATTCTAAGATTAGTTAATCTATAGAGGAAATAAAATAAGATAAAGACTAAGGAGTTAAATACTGAAATTTTATATAAAAGTTACTATACTTTAGATTTCTAATCTTTGTGTAATATACTGCTATTATTTCATAGCTTATAGCACCTATAGAAATAAAAAAGTTAGAAATTAAATAGAACTTAATTTGAATCTTATAGATATCCTAATCACTCTGCTTCAAATTGTTATTCGATTTTCTGTTCTAGAAAAAAATTCTTATAATTCTTATTAGTAGCTGAATTAGTCTCTATTAAAAGTAGTAATATTACAAAAGTAGCAAAGTTGGCAGAGTTAGTAAAAGAATTAGTAGAAAAATTAATGAAATTAATGAAGTTGGCAGAGTTAGTAGAAAAAATGATGAAGTTAACAGAGTTGGCAGAGTTAGTGGAAAAGATGATGAAGTTGACGAAGTTGGCAGAGGTGGTTGGAAAAGTTGGCAAAGTTGGCAAAGTTGGTGAAAAAGTTAGTGAAGTTGACGAAGTTAGCAAAGTTAACAAAGTTAGCAAAGTTGGCAAAGTTAATAAAGTTGGCAGAGACTCAGAGCTTATGTGTATCCACGACGCTAAACCAGGGTAGTTTAAACTAAAAAAAATCAACTCTTTACATTAGTAGACTTTTTATAAAAGGAATAACTAATAGATTTTATTTAAATAAAGCTAACACTAAATAGACTTACACTTATTCATATACTTATAGATTTATCGCCTAGTTATCCCTATAAAATAGAGAATATAAAGATTATTAATAATAGTATAATAGGTATAAAATACTAGCCTTATTAACTTACTATAGTTAGATAGAGCTAGGTCATTCACTTTTAAAATAAGGCTAACTTTTATCCTAAACAATAGACAGAGAAGCATATAATATTACTAATATCAAGAAGCCTATCTAACTAAAGCCCCTAAAATTATACCTAAATTTCACTTATATCATTTAAAATTAGGCTATATAGATTCTCTATTAGCATTAAGCTATATAAGTAATATATTCTATTTTCTATACTTATTAATCTTCTAGGGTTAGTAATATTTATCCTAGTACTCCTCTCTATCTCAATGACTCTTAGCCTTAAATAAGTCTTTATTAGAGATTAACCCTATTAGTATTACTAGTCTTAGCAGTTAGCCTTACTCTACCTATTATCTAACTACTTATAAGAAGATATCATTCTAGATATTAAGACTATAACTCTCCTTTTAAATAAAATAATAGCTATCTATTATAAGTACAAGATAGCCACCATCTATTTTTCTAATTAAAGAATACAGAATGATCCTATAATTAATATCTTTTATAGAGCCTTAATATCCCTTAATTATTATAATATTATAGGGCATGGTCCAATACTAAAATATATAAAAGAAACTATTTTAATTTTTTTCTATTATAAGAAATAGAAAGTCTAGATATCTATTCTATATTAAAAAATAAGATATTAACTTTTTTAACTACTAGACCTTCCTAAGAAGGATAATATAAAGAATCCTAGCTAATAAAAGAACTATATACTTAAACCCTAGAATTACTAGCTTAGACCGCATTTTTAGAACAAAGAAAAACAACTAAGGAGCTCAGATTCTAAAGAAATATACTACTAAATTAACTATATATTAAATTTCATAGATCTTTATTTTTCTAATATTTTTCTGATTCCTAGAGTTACTCTTTGATCTATTCTTAGAGCCATTAGTTATTATACTCTATTTATCTAATATTACTTTTAATAACATTAATTCTCTTACTAAACTTAGTATATTTTTTCTTATTATAGTTTCTCTAGTCTTAAAGAGTCTACTTTACTTCAGTGGTTATATATTCTATAGATTTATCCCCCCTTTGAGGACTTATCCTGCAAGCTTTAGTATCAGAAAAGTCACTATTATAGAGCTTAATATTAGAATTATTCTATAAGAGTACTTTAATCTCTCTAAGGATTCTATAATAAGAATTTATTTCTATAGTATTCATATTCTATATAAAAGATCTAGTATCTTAATTAAAGATTTCCATTATACTAGAGATATTAATAACATTCTATTATCTTTCTAGATAGATAATAGTAGAATATAAGTATATATAATACTTTCCTTTAAAGTATATCTATTTATTCATCTATTTATAGCTGTAGATCTACAAATAGTAGTCATCAAACTATTCTTAATTCAGTATTAGTATTACTCCTTTTCATAATCCTATAAATTCATATAATCTTAGTTATAGCGCTGTGTTGGGCTTATATATATAGACTTAGCCATTCCATCTTATTTATAAATACTATGCATACGTGCTATGATATAACTCAGAGATTAAGTAATCAGAGCTAGGTTCAGCTATAGTATTACTAAATAACTATATAAACTAGCTCATCCAATCAATATATAATTATTAGTAATAATTAATACACTTAACCTATATCTAGATAAAAAAATATGTAGATAAGCTTAGACATTAAAAAGATAGATAAAAATAGTCTATATAATATAAAGTCTAACCATCTATATTATTTCATAATATATATAATATAAAAGCCAATAAAGATTCTTATATAGGCATCAAGTATTAACTAATATTAATAAATCTACTATAACTAGAAAAGATATATATCTAATTCTAATTTAATTTACCCTACCCATTCCTCTTTTAACTAGCTAAATCTAATCCACTTTTTACAGCCAGGTCTAGAAATTCTTCAAAAAAGGGTAGTTAAGCCTGCCTATATAATTAACTAAGATATTACTAAAGAAGTAGTAATAGTTAAATAATATCTTACAGCTACTTAGAATACTAATAAGCATATTAACAGGTCTATAGACCAAGGCATCTAGTAAGCACACTAACAAGCCCCTAAATAAGACTAGATTAAATTATTATTAAGGATTATCCTAATTTAGATACTAATATACTCCTTAAAAAAAAGAAAGAGACTTACTCTAATAATATAAAACTAATAACAGAACTTCTAATTAATAAATTTCATTTTAGTAGCTAGGCTACTTTAAGACTAAGAAAAAACAATACTTCTTTTAGCTAGTCTAATAGATATAAAATATACATATCAGCCTTATCTATCTATCATAATTTTATTCATTAACTAAGAAGAAATAGCAGTGGCTTATATTAAATCTAAACAATCAAAATACTAGAGGTCTAACAAAATCAACACTATCTATTCAGATAGAGACATAATCTTAATATCACTTATTAAAAAATTTTATCCTTTTAATAATATATATATCCTCCTCAAAAATCTACCAATTAGGTAATTCCCATCACTAGATTTCAAGATCAAGTTGAATAAGTAAGACCTATATAGAAATAAAAAACTTATCTTAAAGTTGATCAAGAAAGAGATCTACAGACTCTTTTATAATATAATATTTTATAACTAGATATAGCAAGACCTAGATATAAATCTAATATTAGTTGGGCATTTTAAGTACTTATATAGCCAAATCAGCCACAGAATCTAAGTATTCATTTACAAGCATTTAGATAAAGAAATAAAGATCTAGAATCTTTATTAAGAGATAATAAATTTCTTCTACTATTATATTAGTACTAATAGAATCATAGCTAGGAAGCCTATTTATATATATAATTATATTAACCTATTTAAGTAATTTTAGACCTCTAATTATTAACTTTAATATTATTAATATACCTCTTCAAGTATTTCTAAATAAATCTAATCTATTATAAGAGATTCTACAGTCCATAAAGGGTTTTACTAGTTAATTTATATTATAATATTTAAACTCCTACCGCAATTCTTTTATCTTAGTAAAACTTTAAATAATTTTAATCACTATAATCATATTTCATAATTATTCATTCAGCTTAGCACACCTAGAATCAATCAACTCACAAATCCTAGAGCTAGACAAAGAAAGCAGGAAGATCTTACTAATAAGTTTTACTATATAGTCCCAACAATAGACAGTTATACATGCTTTATAAAAAAGGTATAGCTATAAATAAGCTAAGATCCTAGTAAGAACTCTCTATATAAATATTAAAATTAATTAAGTATAATAAAAACTCTTATCAGGGAAATTACTTATTAAATATCTTACTACATTTACTGCCTCTTCTATACAAGAGCAATAGAGTCTTAAATATATATAATAAATAACTTATAACATATACAAAGACCAACACAGAGTAGGAACTATAGAGAGACTAAAATAGCTTATAAGTACAAAACAAAATAGATAGCATAATAGCATCTAATAAAAAAAAAGCTTATCATAAGATATTAAAATATAAGTTAATAGAACTAAACTTAATTTATAGAATAGCATAATTTATTAGAAGTAATAGATTAAGATAGCACTTAATATTATCTATTTTCTTAGTTTAAAGCTATTATAAAAGAGAAGCTTATCTATACTATTAACTCTATAGATCTAGCAATAGAATAAAATACTCTACTTACTATTTATCACAGCTACTAGATGTATATATAAGCTCTTCTAAAACCCTAGCTACTTATTAGAATAATAAGCTCTAATTTCTAATTCTAATATTTTACTACTATTTTTAATTCTATAATCTAAAGATAATTAGTATTATATTTACTTTAATATATAATTAATCTACTCTATTCCTATACCAGATATTACCTAGAAACGAATCACTAAAGATATAAATTTATTATAATATAAGATATTTACTACTTAATCACTATAAAAGCCAAGTCAACAATATCTAGAGCTTATCCTATAGCTAATAGTATTCTTAGACTACACCTAGATAGATCGCTTGATATAGAGGTCAAAAAGTTAACATCTAAAGACCTCTAACAGTATATTCTTATTTACTATAAGCAAATTATCTCTTAGCTTATTTTTATTTATATTACTATACTCATAAATTATAAATACGCGGTAAATAATCCTATATAAGATATTAGTTAATTCAATATAAATAATAGAGATTCTAAAAACTGAGGCATCATGATACAAAGTATTAAAGTAATAAGTCAGATAATATATACTCCTTAGAACTTATATTTATCTATATAATAAAGCATCTTCTTAAAAAGAGAGAGATTCTCTTCTAAACAAAGCAATCTTGGTATAACTATAAAAAAACTCTTACAATAGATAATAGTCATTCAACATACCATATAAACAGTGAGACGCAACTTTACTTAGATAAAAAACAAATTCAGCAAAGTAGAAAAAAAAGATTTAAACTAAGACCATTAAATATAATAATTATAACATAGAGTTACTAAACTTAAGTAAATAATATTAAATCTTAAACCTAAAGACCAACCTTGATTAATAACTACTTAGCTTATCAGAAGAAGAATCTGCCATCCTCTAATTTATTATATATAAATTTACAGCAAGTATAGAAGATAAAAGATTAAATATAATATACATTTACCCTCCTACTCTATTTATTATAATCTTAGCATTCTTTATAATTACCTCTATAAATACCTATTATAAGTCTTTCCCTACCTATATACTAAATAATGCCCAACTTATATACTTAATCTAGAAAAACCAGAGGAGGAACCAAGACAATTAAATTATTAAAAAAGAGATAATAAGCTAAAAAAAAATTCATTATAATTCCTAGATAATATCCTTTAAATATTATAATTATTCATTATAAAGAGGCGACACTTACTTATCTATAGAATATACTTAGTTATTAACATTTTAAGTTGTTTATATCTCTAGAGTTGTATTTTATATTTTTACAACAATAATCTAAAGATGAATACTCTTCCTACACACTATTCTTAGAAAGAATTTAAATTATTACCTAATACTCATAAAGCTGTTATATAAGACTAATAGAGTCTTAAATATATACTTACTAAATATCTTACTATATTTACTACCTATTTAACAGATATTAAGTCTTAGTTAATTAGTATTAGCAGTCTTATAACCCCCTATATTTCTAGTATATAAATGAAAAAGTAGTTAAGATCAGCTACATATAATATCTTATAACTATCTAGAATATTAAAGAGTCTATAAGCCAAGACATTACCAACTTATATAATAAGACCTAGCCAGTTCTACACTAAAAAGAGAGCTCTTAATAAGCTTGCTTTTATAGATTAGTAGTAAATACACTAGTAAATAAAGAATAAACCACTATAAATAAATATTTCTATTTTCTACCAATAATCATCATAAAATCAGTAAGATATAGACTATAAGTAGAGATTAAAACTATTCATTAATTAAATAACATTTAACAGTAGCTACTATTCTTAAATCTATAGTCAATATTAATTATAGACCACCTCTAGATCAAGAAGACTTATTCTAAAAGCTAGTTAGTAAACTCTAACTTAGACAAACTTTAAATATATTATAAAAAATAACTTTCTCTAAGTAATAACTAGATATAGAAGTTTATCCCTAATATACCTATAACAAGTATAAGAGAATCTACTAAAATTAAAAAGCCTTTAGAATTTTCCTAGCTCTAAAATAATAATTCTATATTCAGGCTCCCAGTATAAATAACTTAAGTTAATTAATCTAATATATCTTATACTTTTATACTTCCAAATATTATTTTGATAATAATAGGAACAATAATAGATACTGATTTTATAAAAGATAAGATAAAAGAATGTTAAGAATAGAAAAAAGACTAGAATAAAAAAGAACTAGAAATTAACTAGAATCTATATTAAAGCCATGCCTAACTTAGAGCCAGACTAATATAATAGTAAAGTAAATTTTACCTCAAAAGATAGATTAAATAAGCCTTTAAATTTAATATCACTTTGCTAAATATATAAAAAGCAGATTATTAAATTTATAGTATTAATATAACTAGTTATATAAATATTTAGCTAACATATCCTAAGTAATAGCTAAGTTTAAACTCTTCTTTATCTTTTTATATCTTTCTTTTTCTTAGACACTAGCTGCTCTTACTTAAAAAGTAGATCAAATTAGATAATAGTATTAAATAGTATAAAACCAGTTCATCATATTTGATTAACTAGAATAAGATACACTAATAAATAATATTTTAGTAATTATAAATTATATTAGACTAAAGATATCTTAACTCCTTAATAATAACTAAAATAATTTTACCTAGCTCTCTATATAGTTAATTAATTATATAAAAAACTAAACATATAGTGAGTTATTTTATTAGTTATTCTTAAGAAGAGTAATATCTCTTATTTTATCCTACTCTCTTACTAATTAACTACTATTATAGACTTATTGTTCATAAGCAAACCTCAACCTAGTAATTATAATATAAAACTTTATACTATAGCATTAACTTAAACTTATCCAATATAGCACTTATTAGTAGAAAATATCACCTTAATATCAACAAGGGAATCAGATCTTGTATTTATCAAGGTAAGAACTATGTATAATTTTTAAAGTCTATAAAAGATATGCTAATAGTTTTAAAAACACTAATATTAACTTTAGAAAACTAGTTACTATTAAGCTTAAGTAAACAGGAGAATAAACCCTTCAAAATAAAGCCTATATATATAATTATCTAAACAGCAATATTGGGATTCCTTTTATACATTCAGCTTTCTATATTAAATATAGTAACAAGCTATAAGCATGTATATTGAGCAAAGCTCATAAAGAAAGAAAAAGGCACTATATCCAAAATCCACAACCAAAAAGCCTT
>JAMAGL010000051.1:0-27709 GCA_023626215.1 Talaromyces sp. PL2406 | reverse complement strand
CGCCGCAGCCGTTGCTCATGCACCAGCTCGTGGATGCACGCCTGCACCGCATCCGGCACCCTGGCGTTCCACCGCCGCATATCTTTTATTTCAATATCACTTACCGTAAGTATCTCCGCAATCGATTCGTTCGTGTTCTCAAATATGCGTAATATTGTGTTTCGATATCTTTCCAATACTTTTTCGGCTGTCTTCATCTCTATACGAGATGCCCAAAAGTCCATATTAATATCCACTGTTTTCGTATCGGCGTCGATACTTAATGAGATGTCGAACTAAAATCATCAGTTTTCATTCAACCCCTGTCAATCCAGTCTCACCTCAGTAGGATTTCTTGTGTCGATAACTTCCATAGCCAGTTCCGCGCCTCTATAGACACCCCCTGGTAATCTTCTTCGAAACGAGATACAGGTATTGCTCCTGTAAAGAGAGAGTAGTCTCCCTTCTTGACCACTATCCACTATTGGAACATACTGGTATTGCAAACTTTCTCCGTGGCTCTTCATCACCTCTTTCAGTACCTGCTCAACCGTCGTCGTTCCAGAGATCATCATTCTGCAAACCAGTGTATTTACGAAAGCCCCTACAGCCATCTCTATTCCCTTCAATGGGGCTTCGCGGCAAGAGGTTATGTAGGAGAAACACACATCGTCATTCCCAGTGAAGTATGAGAGCACGAGGCCCCAAGCGGCCTTACAAACATTTGCAATCGTGACTCCCATTTTCCCGCTGAATTCATTTAAGAGACCTGGCTCAAAATCCAGCTGAGAAGTGACTCTCTTTAGCTCAGATCGTTTCCTGTGGTTTTGTTTAATCGGAAAAAAGGATGGCTGAGCGTCTGCGACATACCCAAGCCAATACCTCATCGATTCTTGGAGTGCTAATTTCTCTTGATAATGAACATACTCCCTATATGAGATGGAGTGACCAGCAAAGCACTTATTGCTGTATGCGGAACAAAAATCGCGCAGTAGAATATTCCCAGATTCTCCGTCCATGACTGCATGAGAAATCGATATACTCAGCAAGGTTATACCAGCGTCCGTTTCAAAAATTCTCAAGTGATGTGGTAATTTATATTTGCTGAACGCGACTGGTAATTTTAGGATATCCATTGCTGATTTCAAGTCTCCGCCTGTTTTAGAGTGATCGACGACACCCACTCCTCTTCGAAGTACTACCTGGTCAAAATGGCCGGGACGGGAGATACTATCAATAAAAACCGTCCTCAGAGAGGAGTGACGCATAACTAATTCTTGCCATGCTTTCTCCAGCATCCTGGGTTCCGGAGGGGTCGTATTCAACGAAGATACTTTAAGCACATAGCTACACTGGTAAACCTTGGGATCAACAGCCTGGGCGATCAAGAGTGCTTCCTGCATAGCTGAACATGGAAAGATATCTTCCACGTCTTCCAGGGGGTTTTCCGTAATGTATCGTAACTCATTTGAGAGGAGCGAGTCAACTTCTGGATATTTCATTCTCAAATGTGGAAAGTCACTGAGTGTTGCCTTCACTTGACAGATTTGAAGATCAGATAGAAGTCTTTCCAAAGCCGCCTCAAAATTGTGGACTAAGAGACATAGGTCATTCTGATTTGGCGAGCCTTGAACGAAGACGAATTCTAGCTGGTCGTAAGTTTCACTCGATGAGACATAAACTGATGAAGAAGGCAGTAATGGGTTCGGATGTCCAAAGTACTCAATATGCCGTATCTGTTGGAAATGTGCATTTCTTTGATGCAGTCCTTGTGGCAAGCTGGTTGCGTCCAACAAGACACATGCAGGAAACCCGTTACTGGACTCTATTGTTTGGGGTATGTCAAATAATAATCCTGCCGTTTCTGTACCATTGTCGGGAAGATATCCGCGGAGGCAGTCCTTGATTGTTCGAAGCAGGTCAATGTCTGTGACATTTTTCTGAGGTTGGACAATGATCTTCAATCTTGTGTCAAAACATCCTACAATGTCAGATGCATCACCACCCAATCTCCCGTCAATGATAACTTCAATGCCTTTTCGCTCAATTGGATTTCCCTGCATCGATATGGCAATGAAAAGAGAGGTCAAAACGATGTCTACAGGCTGTGTACGCAACGCAAAATGGATCGAGGGGTGAAATAGCATATCCGTTGTAGATTGGGCCAATTTCAGATGTTCACTTCGAAAATCATGATGCTTTTGTTCGTCGAAGGCTGAGTCAATCGATCCATAGTTATATGCGGGCGAGAGAATCTGCAGAGCGCGGAGAGGTTCCTCGAGAAGTCGGGCATTTTCACCAGCGCTTATCAGCTCTGGAAGCTGGCACTCTCTTGATTCTTCTGCAAACATGACACTGAGCTCATCATCAAGGCCTGATGCGACTATTCCCCATGATCTGGTGTCCATGAGTGTACGGAAGGACATCAAGACAAGGAATTGAACATTCTGCCCAATTACAATGGCAATTGCACCAAAGACAGGTCCTTCAGCCAAGTTCAGAACCTCGACGTTGCGTTTGATGATAACCTCGCAGTCATGTAGGTTGCGGAAAATGTGAACTGTGTACATAAACGACTCGCCTTGGCTTCCGGGAATTTGCAAATTATAACCTGCTTTTCCCAAAGCAACCTTCGCTCGCAGCATATCATGCCGATCCACAATCTTTGTCAAGCCGGTGTGAACCGCATGTTCAGAATATTTCCCCAGCATGTGAAATACTTTGATTTGAATGTGTCGATCGCAGGTATATATTTCCTGTACTTCCGTCAAGGTTGACTTCAGGGGTAAAGAGGCCCTACTGGAAGTCGTAGTGTTGCTTGTTGTAGGAAGATTATCCACCAATGCGCCATTAAAGAAGGTACGTTGACAAAGCTGAATAATGCTTCCTGATTGAACCAGATCCTGAGTGGTGATCTTGATTCCAACATCTCCGCAACGGACCATTACCTGAATAGCCAGTAGGGAGTCTCCTCCCTGAGCAAGGAAAGACTTGCTCATTTCCAACTCATCAACTGGAATATCTAGCGCTTGAGCTAGGATCTCGCGAAGATGTCTTTCTCCTCGCTTCGTGCGGTCCGGTCCAGGCATGCCATGCGAATTCTTCATTGCTTCAAGTTTATCCATGGCGGTCTCGGGATTGATCAAAATGATTTCTTTTTAATTTTCCTATCGAATTCAGGTGAGAAATCACAGAAAATTATTCGAGGCCCGGAGCTCCAGCCATGAAATATTGTCAATTTAGTTTCGCCCCAATTATCTTGGATGAGGTTGGCCTAGGTTAACATTAGTCATCCGCGACTTCTTTGTCCTGGTACGTGCAGAGTATAATGCACCATTCCAGACTTAACATACAGTATCGAGTGTGTAACCATACTCCGTCGGGTGAGGTTTTGGTTCTGTCACACTCTCTTAGTGGGTCCGCTAACGTTCAGCTTGTAAGTACATTAATTTCCTGTTCGCATAACAGTACGACTAACTCACGAGCCATTCACGATCATTGACCGGTCTATTTTTGCTGCTAACGGTGCTTCTCTTGGTGTACAAGCCTTGCGTTAGGCGAATTATCTCTGATGCATGCATCTACTACAGCCAATCCCGGTGATTTCCCTAGTACGTTTTTTATCTTACTGTCATACTAGGATATGGTAATAGTGCCGTACTTTCCAAGCCCCATAACTTGCTATTGATAAGTTAAAAATATAGACTTTACTCATTTAGGCAGTCTCCTACCACAGTACCATACAAAGTATTACATGACTTGTATTTACATGGTACGTCAGACGTACCAGGGAAATCACCGGGGTCCAGCATAGTATCGCGGTGTCAGGGGGATTAGATCTGTCTCGACCTAGAAATGAGATTCTCGATGTAGATTACCACTAGCAATGGGCCCTCTTAAATCTTGTATTACTTCCGTATCACCGCATATGTGACTCGATCAAAGCGAACCATACTAAAAATTTAGATTGGCATTGTCAGAATAAGGCAAAAAGTGCCATATCAAGATACCGTACTGGAGGATTGTATTAAATGAAATAATCAACTAGTTTCAGCTAGTCAATAACCAGTTTCGATAAAAACCAGCGCGCAACATAACTTGCGTTATTGATGAAAAGGATCTATATTTGCCCCGCAGTCTGTTGTTCTCATAAAGCTAGTACAGAATCAGCTTTCCTACGATCAATCGAACTACAGAACAGAATATACTACTGCCAATTTCCTTGAATTTGTTGACATATAAGTGGTTGCATTGAGCTTTGCCTACCGTTCGCACGCAATTTCATGTCTGGGTAGCGCGCCAGCCCAATCGACGCATCAGAATGTGTTCTATAGAGGATATGCAAGGCTGGTCCGTTTTCAGCAAAAGCCACAGCTGTGGCACTTTGACGTTCACCCTTCTCTTTAGTGAAGTGATCATGACAATTCCACCATTGGCTTTGGCTTTGATTGCAGCTGTTGCCAGAATCATTTTTCTGAGGGAAAGAGCAGTGAAAGCAGACAGAGATATCCTATGGGTGTTAAAGATGGTAAGTGACAGGCCCTTTGCATTCGATGGAGTTCATAATTCGTTACTGACAGTTTCATAATTCTTTAAGTTTGCCTGGACGATCCTGGCAGCGATTCAGTTGGCGCAAATTTGCATTACAACTTTGCGCTCAACACCTAAAACACAAGCTTCCATACCAACGGCGATCCTTGCAATTTTTTCGTCTGTAATATTTATCTGTCTATCGAACTTTGAGCATAGGCGATCTATGATACCGTCAGATACGTTAAGTATTTTCATACTTATATCAATTTTGTTAGACGTCATCCGTGCTTACAGTCTTTGGCTTATCCAAGGCGGTTATAGAGTCGCCGCCATTTTTACCGCTAGTGTCGTTATGAAGCTCGGACTTCTTGTACTTGAGCTTTGGGATAAGCGACGATCACTGCGGAATCCTTACGCCACTTACTCCTCAGAATCTCTGTGCGGTATCATTGGCCGTTGTTGCTTTTGGTGGGTTAACCACGTAATGTGGATGGGATATAAGGGAACACTGTCTCCAGAAATGCTTCCTGACCTTCCTCCTGCAATAAATGCTAGGAGCTTATCTGAACGGACCTTATTCGGTTTTCAACATGGTAAACTCGCTTATCAAACCGTTTCGTGTTAACTCTAAAACTGACATGGCCTCTAGAAAATAAACAGAAATTGAATTCTTTGTTTTACTTTTTTCTGAGGTCTAACAAACGGACCCTTTTGGCTGGAGTTATTCCTCGTCTGATTCTTTCCGCCTTTACCCTTTCGCAACCATTTTTGTTGGCTGGAGTCATTGATAACGTGAAAGAAGGTCAAGTATCGCAATCCAAACATACATGGGGCGTGATATCATATCTCGCGGTCTACATAGGCATTGCTGTAAGTAGATGCTAATCAGTCATCCAGACGACAGTCGTAACTCACTTGGACACTTAGGTTTCAACAGGCGGCTATACATATTACACCATTCAATTTGTCACCCGTACCCGAGGAGGCCTTGTAGCTCTTCTTCTAGAAAGCACATTGCGTCATAATCCTGAGAAATATTCGAGCTCATCATCAAGCCTACTTACGCTGCTGAGTACCGATACGGAGAGAATTAGCATAGGCCTGCAAAGAATTCATAACACCTGGGCGAGCGTGATTGAGATCGGGATATCTACTTGGCTGTTGGTTCGTCAATTAGGTCCGGCAGCTAGTGGATCTGTACTATTTTCAATTCGTAAGTACGATCCTTACTTCTCTGCGTTCCCCATCTCACGCAAAATTGTCCTAAAAAGATGACGCAAGTCTGTCTTCTGGCAGGAAATATTATAGCCGTAATGGCCAATGCGCGACAAAAGCTTTGGCTCGAGGCAATTGAACGAAGAATGAGCTTCACAGCACGTATAGTAGAACAATTCCGATCAGCTAAAATGATGGGCTTGTCCAAAATCCTAGAATCCAATATTCTGAAGTTACGGATACATGAAGTACACGTATCCAAGGCATATCGCGTATGTACTGTTGCCATTTTTACAATGTGTGAGTTCCCTCTGGCCTTATTACTTTGAAGTCTGTCGGATTGCTAAAGAATGTAACATAAGCGTATTTGTCGAATATAATTTCGCCCATACTTGGCTTCTCCATTTTTGTTCTTTCAAAAACGGCACACAGTTCTCACATTTTAGACTCTTCCAGGGCATTCTCTTCTCTCACAATCTTGGCTCTTTTGAATCAAGCTATTAGCAATTTCGTCGAGTCATTACTAGGAGTTATGAATGCTGTCGGCTGCTTTGAAAGATTGCGTCGGTACCTAGCTCAAGAAGAACAACAAAGTGAAGATAACAGCTTGCCTTCTGACCATCTTTTGGTTCCTGGGTTTCAACTTACAAAAATGGGCCCAGATTCACGGTCTTGTCTAACTCACCAATTACGCGCCCTTTCCAGTGATTCAGCGTCCGAGGAAATGGTAGTTGCAAAGAGTGCCAAGATTGCCTGGGCGAATAATAGGGTAGTCCTATCAAATGCTACATTCAGTATTCGCCAAGGGATGTTCACAATAATCCAAGGGAGTGTTGGTTCAGGAAAATCGACGTTATTAAAGGCCATTTTAGGTCTAGCTTCTATTCAAGAGGGAACTTTATTTGCTCGGTTCAAGACGGCAGCCTACTGTAGTCAGACTCCGTGGCTCATGAGGGGAACCCTAAGAGAAAATATTATTGGGCCCTCTAAATTTGATAGGGAGTGGTATGAGACGGTGATCAAATGTTGTGCTTTCGATCTCGACATATCGCGCATGGGTCAAGGGGATCGGACTATGATTGGAGGTACTGGGATTCGCTTAAGTGGTGGTCAGGAGGCACGTCTGGTGAGCGATTTTGTTTTCTTAGCCACACGGAGCCATCAAACTAATCCGTGTATTTTTAACAAGGCATTAGCGAGAGCCATTTATTCTCGACACAACGTCATGATTCTTGATGATATATTCAGCGCTCTAGATCCTTCTACTACGGATAAGATTTTGGCCAGCTTATTCTGTCGTAGAGGGCTTTTAAGAAGGCTAAGAGTAACCGTCATTATTGCCTCAAATCATGGTATTATATGCTGTTCACTCTGTGTTTCTAACACTAATGATTCCCAGGGGCTTTGCATACGCTTGCAGATTCCGCCCTATATATCAACGAATACGGAGTTATTCAGGAAAGGATTATTGATATTTCAGAAAGGGAGTCATTTAGCGTACAAGGCACAGGCCATACGTTTGTTGACTCATCAGAAAACAAGCGTTCTCAAATTGAATCGCCGCAATATATCTCACAACCTTTAGTCAATCCCAAGTCTCGAAATATGACTTTGAACAACAACAACCACCACCACCACCACCACCATATAGCAACAACAACACCTGCCAAGAAAGAAAGTTCGGTATACCGATATTATTTTAAAGCATGTGGAAGAAGAAACATCGTGGCCTTTCTTGCTTTATGTTCGGGACTAGTGTTTGGACTTAATTTCCCCCGTATGTCTCTACTTTCCGTTAACCTGTCGAATTCACTTCAGCTAACTTTATACTGCTTAGAAGTATGGCTATCTTGGTGGACAGAAGCAAATAGCTTAAGAAATGGATGGGGCGATGCTGTCTATATTGGAGTCTACTTCGTTCTTGGACTGTTTTCACTTCTATGTCTTGTCCTTGGCGGGATGTATGCTTGCACATCCGAGGGTTGAACCAATCGTTGCTGACTCTGAATTAGGCAATTGATGACAGTCATTGTACCGAATTCAGCATTAAGCCTACATGCTTCCATGATTCGAGCGCTCTTTGGGTTAGTCCCGCAGCTCAAACTGCGTTCAATCGGCTAATTAGATCAGGGCACCGGTCCTATGGGTACTACGACGAGACAATGGAGAAGTAATCAACAGGTATGCAGTCAAAATACGGAGAAAACATATTACTTACGGAATTTTGCGAACATAGATTCAGTCAAGATTTAGGATTGGTCGATGGAGTAATACCGCTATCCAGCTTTATTACCGTGTTTTCTGCTTTAACGTGCGTTGTCCAGGCAGTTTTTATCTGCGTCTCGTCACGGTACGTTGCGGCGGCTCTTTTTCTTTGTGTTCTGGTTTTTTTCATTGTCCAAATATTCTATTTACGTACATCGCGCCAGCTACGAGTTTTGGATTTGGAAGCAAGGGCACCTCTTTTTTCTCATGCTCTGGAAGTCAGTCACGGTATCGTTACCATCAAGGCTCTCGGCTGGGTTGACATTTATCGCGAGCGACAGCTTGAACTACTCGAGCTGTCGCAAAAGCCATATTACCTACTCCCAATAGTGCAGCGATGGCTTAGGTTTGTTTTGGACTGTCTGGTAGCGGGTATTGCTGTGGTTCTCGTCTCAGTCACTGTATCAGTGAGAGACACCACTATTGGAAATTTCCTTGGAGTAGGTCTCAGTGGTGTGGTCAATTTTGGCTTAAGCATGAACACCTTGATCACCAATTGGACGGGTTTGGAAACCGCTATTCAAGCTGTTTTACGGATCAAAGACTTTTCTCAAAATACACCATCTGAAGAAGTTGACTCGATTGTAATTCCTCCGGAACACTGGCCTTCAGAGGGTAGGATTTCGCTCAAGAATATCTATGCCTCATACGTGTGAGTGTGCTATTGGTGAAATCTAAGTTTTCACGTCCGCCATCCCAGGACTGCCACACTGATATATACATAGATCTGGTGCGATAAATGTCCTTGAGGATATTACTTTTGATGTTGAGCCTGGACAAAAGGTTGGCATATGTGGAAGGACTGGTAGGTAAGTCAATGGTGACAAATTGCTGACACAGTCAAGAGTGCTAATCATCAGTATAAAAAGCGGGAAAAGTTCTCTGCTTTCTGCTCTCAGCAGGATGCTAGAGCCTTCTCGTGGCAGTATCTCAATTGACGGTTTAGACATTAAAACACTGTCTCCAAATCTCCTGCGAGACCGGATTCTAGCAATTCCACAGCAGGCGGTTCTGATTCCTGGAACAATCAAGGATAATGTCGATCCGACTACGCAACTGTCTGACAGAGATTGTATTGTCGCTCTTGAGAGGGTGGGCTTATGGGACTACCTCAAAACACATGGGGGTCTAAAGACTTCTACAAACGAGGTATCCATTTCAGCAGGACAGAGTCAACTCCTGATCTTAGCTAGAGCTTTGGCACACCCAAAACTTGTCATGATTATGGACGAGATTAGTAGCAGGTGAGTACATTATTATTTGTTCATATGCTTAAGGTATAATGTGGACGTCGTTAACATTCGCGTGTTTGTAAAACTAGCCTTGACGAGGATTCAAGCAAACTCATCCGCCATGTGATTCGAAAAAGTTTTCAGCCTAATACTATTATACATGTGGCACATAAGCTTGAGGATCTCCTTGAATGTGATAAAGTTGTTGTTTTGGACAGTGGGCGTCTGCTCGAATACGATGACCCCCATGTCCTACTAGCACGGTCACATTCACATTTTCGTTCTCTTTTTTTCTGAGTTTCTGTAGCCCTGCCTATTTTCCGTGATTTTTGGCTGATGTTCTCTTATCATCGACCTACAGAATGCGCCACGGCCCTGTTTCTGATCAAGACGGACCGAACGTTTTTGGCCCAAGTCGGCTTTTGAACAGTGGCTAACTCAGAAGAGAATCTCGACTCAGCTATGTAGATTAGACATAGGATAGTTATATTATCACATCTTGCTGACCAATTCACTTATAATCCGCAATCTAAGAGTATGGTATGAAGAAGCTTACCGACTCTACGGGAGTTAGAAGTTGTGAGAGGGAAAAGAGCAGGAAAACAGAGCGAACCAGCTCTCAGGTCAGGCAGCAAATCCGGCATTGCCTCAGCGCAGGTGTTCCGCGAAGCGACTTGGGTCGACTTGAGAGGCGCGAAGTGGAGGGGATCTAGGTGACACTTTAAAAGATCCCAGGACATGAAGGCAATGGGCGACAAAACAGCGGACTGATATTAGCCGTGAACCGTGCGGCATGGAAGGAGCTGAACCCTGCACCATAATTCAAGCATCTGCGCTCCACTTCAAGCCAGTGGAGTTGGATTATCAAGGGCTGAGTCGGGGCTGAGTCCTCGCCAAGCCTATGTTCCTCACTTCAAGCTAGCATTTGTGAAATAGGTTTAGTCTCTCTGCCTGATATGCACCCCACTGCCGGGTCCTGCATTGGCAAATCTGAAGACAAACAGTACGAACGACAGCTAGCGGCTAGCAATGTGGAGAAATTCCGAGGATTCCTTCCACTTTCCATAACTTTGCATGCGTGTTAGAGAACTTCTTCTTTCTTTTCTTTTCTTTCCTCGTTTATCTTATTTACGTGAATATGAACCGATAGTATCTCATAAGGCGGAACTAGCCTGTAACAATAATAGAAATGGTAGATAGCTAATATAGACTGCACTTTCGTTAACTAGTTATGAAATCCCGCTTGGAGTCACTTAGAGGTGTGAAATTTTGTGTAACTAACTTCCCGCGGGATTGTCATTTTCGAATTCCAGCGCCCGAAGTTTCGACTTCAAAATCTTGCCGCTTTGGTTTTTTGGAATCTCTGTTATGAAATCTATCCGATCGTGCAGCCACTGTAATTCATCAAGACCGTTCTTCACGTGATCCTTAATGACTGCTCTCAGTTCCGTCTCTGACAGGTCTGCAAACGAACCAGTAGACCGAACAATGAAAGCTTTAGGTCGTTCCCCGGCAAGATCATCGGGCACACCAATGACGGCTGCGTCCTTCACCG
The DNA here is from genome assembly GCA_023626215.1 of Talaromyces sp. PL2406. Lineage (NCBI taxonomy): Eukaryota > Fungi > Ascomycota > Eurotiomycetes > Eurotiales > Trichocomaceae > Talaromyces > Talaromyces sp. PL2406. The sequence goes on along the minus strand of JAMAGL010000051.1, from coordinate 16,930 downwards.
CTGGATGAGTAAGCAGGTGCGCTTCAATATCAGTAGGAGCAACTTGCAACCCCTAATAATATTGTCGAAGTAGTCATTAGCGGTGGGCAAGCTCGTGATCATTATATCGGTAAGCTATCACTAACCTTTACTTTAATCATATCACGCATTCGATCGACAATCACTAAATGTTCGTTACCTTTGGGCGATAGGCGGATGAGTCCCACATCGCCTGTATGTAGCCAACCGTCCGAGTCTATCAAGGTAGCGCTACCGTGGGGGTCTTTGAAGTACCCTGAGATAATGTTTGGACCTCGTAGGAGTACTTCTCCACGTTTTTCCAAGACTTTAATTTCATTGCCATGAGGGCCAAGAAGACGAAGTTCTACTTGAGGTAGTAAAGAGCCCGAGGAGCCCAGCATCTGATCGTGAACGCTTGTTAGAGTGGCAATTATCGAGCTCTCGGTTAGACCTGATTAACATATTATTAGAGTGAACACAGTATTTTGAATTAAGCAAGAAAGGATTTACCATAGCCGGGAAGAATGTTCCAGTTTGGTTTGATCTCCAAAACCATATCGCCGAGATTCTTACCAAAGGGTCCGGCCCCTGAAACGATTGTGGTGACCGAAGAAAGGTCGTACATTCGGAATAGGATTGGATTTTTTACCAACGCCGACACAATAGATGGTACCTGAAAAATCAGCAAGTCGGTTTGATGAATATACAGAAAAAGACTAGTCCACTGACGAGATACAATCGATTAATTCGATATTTTCCGATCGATTCCAACATCTTTTCCATGACAAATCTGGGGTGAAGGACGGAGGTGTCACCACGCCAAAGCGTCATATGCACAACTTCCAGAGCGTATGTATGGCTGAGGGGCAACGCGAGCAGAGCGGTGTCAAGGCGACCGGCTGCAAACCTACTTTCGAAAGTAGTTGCTTGAAGAATATTCGCAATGATATTGAAATGGCTAATTTTGGCCAGTTTCTTTTTCGTCCCAACGCAATGCCATCGAATTAGCACTTCATTACTTCTCTTCTATTACAGCGTCCTCACCTGTACTCCAGTTGTGCCGCTAGTCGCAGCTAGGTAAGCGACTTGTTTCAATCCTTGTCCCGCTTCCCATCTCAACCGTTCTAGTGGTTCTGCGCTATGACCACTACATAAAAGTTGCTCGAATGATCTATCAATCTCGTTCATTTCGGAATCATCACCTGGGATGTTGAGAATGAAAATATTTGTTTGGGAGATCCCGAGAGCGTCAGTCACAGTGATGCAGGATTTAAACAAACTCGGACAGACAAATACGGTCTTGCATTTAGCTCGAGTCATATGCAACCTAATTTCTTGTGCAGAGCTACTGGTGTGGATGGTCAAAACAATTCCATTCAGGCGGTGAACAGCCCAGCATAGTATGAGATATTCGATCTTTGGAAATTCAAGAATTGCCCGTCAGCTGGAGTCACAATGTGCAGCTGTTTTACTGCTTAGAAGACAGATTACAACTTACAGAATTGAAGCTGTAAATACCCAATACCTTGTCTCCGGGATTGCCATGGTTCGGCAACCAACCAAGCTCTCTGCTTAAGCTTCTCGCGATTAGTTCAACGTGTTCAGAGAGAGTCTGAATTGAATATTCTCTGCCAGAAATGGCGCACACAAGTAGGGAAGAATTATCTCTAGAGCGGGTGCTGTGGAGACCATCCAAGACGAAATCGCCCACCGCTATCGTATCGGGTATGTTGCAGGGGATGCTAGGTACCCATGAAGGTGACTTGAAGACCATCTTGTGTGAAGTCTTTCTCGTATGGAATATGGAATGTAGTCAAGAGAAGGTGAGAAAGTTGAGGAGTGTATATAGAATGATCAAAAACCACCAGGGATCAGACATACTATGTATGTCATATAAAGTGGTAAGCATAGTAGAGCACAGTCGAAAGCTTGGACCGAGTCTCAATTAGTGTTGTACTGTAATGTTACAGAACATGTACCGGGCTGTAATATGTCATTCTCTGCAAGGCTGATTTTAGGTTAGTCTTGAAACATGCAAGCTATCGTTTCTGTACTACGGTTGACTCCGGTGATTTCCATAGTAGTACAAAAGTAGTATCAATAATACCAGTCTAAACGTAACGAGACCAACTCCATGCAACAGCCCCTACTACAGAGTAGATGTAAAACTAGATGTGCGCTAGAAATAATAATACGTGGACGAGACTAACTTAGCTACCCATAGTGGGCGCGTGTGTGTCAGCCTAGCCATAAACCTGGGTGGAGAATCCTATGTACCGCCACCAGATGATCTGAACATAACAATAGTCGTTTTTGCAATGATAACAGTGTCTTGACAACATTACTTTACCGCTATCCCGAATATGGTGAGCGCAGCGCATATATCCACTCGCATGCCCTCATTGGATAGCTGGCTTTCCTCGATATAAGGATTTGCCAAGAGGACTCCTTACTAAATTAGCGCGCACAGGACTGCGCTGCATTATGTATGGCACACCTATGCCAGATACTTTCATTCTATTAGACACACTTGAATACAATACAATACGCGTTCCCTTTTAATTTCTCATGTCTCAACACGGCATATTACTTAGCACGTAACTACATACAAATACCGCCATCGTATATCTCGACTATTTTATGCAACACACCCTGTATTTAGTTACCTGAGATTTCGTTTACACAAAATACAATCTGCGGATAACGGCCATTCTTTCAAAAAGCCAGTGTTACTCGCCATTGCTTGAACGAAACAAGGCACAGAATATGGAAGCAACATTGATCACGATTCAGCACCAGAGATTGGATAACAGTTCTCTCCCTTTATACCTGGTACACGATGGCAGCGGCACGATCAATCCTTATTTCACCTTTGGCAATCTAGGCCGCGAGGTCTATGGCATCGGCAATCTTGTCCTTCAACGCGGAATGGGGTGGGAAATGACCATTGCAGAGATGGCCAGATTGTACGCCACTATCATTAGGGAAAAGGTACATAAAGGGGAAATATTGCTTGGAGGTAAGGCCTACTCGATCTTTATATTCTATCGATGCTGACTTCCTGCCTTAAATGCTGTAGGATGGTCTCTTGGAGGCCTAGTATCGTTAGAGATGGCGCATATTTTAGCTAGTGACCCAGCAATAAACATTGTTGGTCTCATTATGATTGAAAGTCTTTTCCCTTCAACCGTTGAAGATATGCGTTACCGCATTGACCCTAGTGACATCGCATTCTCAAGGGAGACAAACTTGGAGACACGCCAGAAGGCCGTGAGGCTTCTTCAGGACGCAACACTATTGGTTCGCACATATAAAGTACCTTCTTGGGACTCGCGTCCTGATAACGTGAAAAATGCACCACCCACGATTCTTATCAAGGCAAAAGACCCTGTGCCATCACAGAAAGATGTGGACAATACCGGCATGTTGGGTTGGGAGCAATACAAGTATTGCCATATGTTCAAAGCTACATATACAATACCTGGACATCATTTCAGCATTTTCGCGGGACAAAATGTATGTATTGACTTTCTACAAATTTCAACACATGTACTGATGGACCCAGATGGATATATTTACATCAACGCTAAGAGAATCGTGTGTCTTACTGGAAAGTCGTGTTTGGAGTTGAGTCCGATCTGGATTGATTCATAGTTTCGCAGCATAGAGTTCCAAAGCCTTATCTACCGAAACATAATCAATGCTGATGTGATGCTGAATTTCATTTCTAGTATAACAAGGATCTTGACCTTGTGACAGTGTAGTTGGGACCTCAAGATGTCACTCAGGATTAGTGGTGAGGAAAATTATCGAGACTACAAATCCTTAACTATTGGAGAGAATAAAGCATTTCTTACATTTGGAAAAACAAAATTCAGGACAAATATAATAGGAGTAAAAAAACGGGACGGACTGAAAATGGCGGCAAGTAGATATCTGGAGACGGTATGCCTCCAATGACCTTTTAGGCATCAGCCTCTCAGGAAGCCTTGGGCTTTCTGGATTCGTCGATTAGACGGGACTCTTTTGTCACAACCTTTGCTAAGTCCTGGATGCTGTTACTGCCTCTCATCATCAAAAGAGAAACATTTGACTGCAGATATGCCCCAATCCAGTTTCTTAATTCAACCAACACGAGGGAGTCAACACCGTACTCAGCTAGGCTTCCCGTGGCACTAAGCCGCTCAAGAGGCATGGCAGTGATTTTGCCCAACTGGTTCAATATTGCTCGGCAAACAACCTGAATAGCTTCATCAGAGTTGGTAGCCAACCGCAGCTCAACACCAAAATCCGAACTTTCCCCGGCTACCCCCCCATGAGAGGGGAAATGATGACGAACGTGAGAGAATTTCATGTCTCTCATCCAGCTGCTTTCCCCGAGACCCACCTCATATCCCGACGGGGTGAGACCAAGAGAACTTTGTGAAATGATATACTCACTTGATACCGATCGGGTAACGATATGACTCAGGTGCATAAGGAACTCAGATAAGGAGATAGTACCCAAGCCTTGCCTACGCAGTGAAACCGCGACTTCCGGATTTTCGCTGACATAGCCGGACTCCACTACTGCCCCGACATTGATCGCGTGTGCAGTGAGTCCATGCCTCGTGCGGTGGTGGGCAAGGGCATCCTGGAAACTGCACGCGGCCGAGTAGTTGCTCTGACCTACATTGCCAGTAACAGCAACACCAGACGAAAGCATAATAAAAAAGTCCAAAGTACGTGGAAGAAGGTTGTGGAGATTCCAGGTACCCTGGACCTTCGAGCTGATAGTTGCAAGCCACTGTTCAAGGGTCATTTCATCAAATATCGCATCCTACTTAACAGTTAGCCGGGATTCGACAGACGAATGACGGATGCCTTCACATTAAGAACCATTGCAGACTGGATGACTCCCCTGATCGGAGGAAGCTCCTCCAAAAGTGATCTCAACTGAATTTCAGATCCTACGTCGCATTTTTTCACAACAAGAGATGCTCCCTTACACTTTAGATCAGCTATGAGACCGGCATTTTCGTCATTCAACAGACCAGAACGGGACGTCGCGACGATACTCTTGGCGCCATTCTCGGCCATCCACTGGATAATACATTTTCCGAGGCCGCCAAGGCCTCCTACAACAAGATAGGTTGCGTTTCCCTCAAATTTGGCACTTCTGGGGTGGGGAGGTTCCATCTTTTGTGAGTCAGTGTAAGGTGAAGAGGATGCAAAGATGTATTTTGGGACTAACCTTGACTTTTTGCACCTCCGATACCGTGAGGACCACCTTTCCGATATGTTTGCCAGCCTGTATTAAACGGAAAGCATTTTCAATTTGGGAAATTGGCATCGTCGTGGTTGATACCGGTCCAATTGCTCCACTGGAGACGAGTTCTATAACGTCATGTAATAATCGCTGCGCGAGGGGCTTCGCCTTGTCAATCACGAGAGCCATATCGACATATGCAAAGGTGACATTCCCTAATAAGAATTGCATAGGCATCAAGGCATCGTCCATTAAGTCTTTACGACCGATTTCAATAAATCGTCCAAAAGGGGCAACAAGGTTACATGACTCGTGGAAGATTTCACCACTTAATGAATTCAGCACAACGTCGACGCCTCGGCCCCCCGTGGCATTCATGATGCCATCATAGAAAGCTGTCGTACGGCTGGAGAAGATATGATGCTCAGAAATACCAAATCTTTCTATGAGAAACCCCTTCTTTGTGCTGCTTCCGACAGTGGCAAAAATCTCAGCACCGATGTGCTTTGCTAGCAAAATGGCTGCTTGACCGACCGCGCCAGCAGCTGAATGGATGAGGATACTCTCACCCATCTTCAGTCCTGCTTTGTCGACGAGCGAGTAGTAAACTGTTGTCCAAACAACAGGCAACGACGCAGCATCCTCAAATGATATGCTCTCTGGAATGACGTGACAACAATCGCCGTGAACAGTAGGGTAGTTTGTGTAAGAGCGAGAGTAGAGTGCACAAACTCGATCCCCTGGCTTGTATCTGCTTTTCATATTCGCACCAACCTCTACAACTATACCACTGCAGTCATTTTGCATCTGCACGGTACCCTCGAGCTGACCAGATGCGATTAGTACGTCTTTGAAGTTGATACTTGCGGCACTTAGGCGTATTCTGACGTGATCCACATGGAGAGGTCTCTGAGCTTCTCGATCGTCCTTCCATCTGATGGTCTCCAGCAGACCTGGAATGGCTAAGTCGGCGGTAAGAACCCGATCATTTTGGAAGAAAAAGGACTCTTCAGGCAATGATCTCCCAAGAGAATCATGAACGAACTTGCTTAGCTCAGGCTTTGGGATCATACGAGGAACAAACAATTGACCATTTCTCTCGCGAAATTCCAGTTCATCTTCACACGAAGGCTGAAGATTGAAGGAAGAGCTTTGGAGGACGGTAGCGATCACAGAAGCATTATTCTCGACTGTTGACTCAGATCCGAGTTCCAATGAGACGTATGGAATCTCTGGATGCTCCAAGCGTAATGTGCGGAGAAAACCGCTAATGAGCGCTCCATCTGGCCTGGACGAAACTTCTTTTTCTTCAATGGTTACGAAAAGAACTGCTTTAGAGGTCAGTATACGCTTTTTGAAGGCTGCCCACTGCTTGGTATCCCACGATCCTGCAAGCATATTGCAAACATCCGGAAGCAAAACTGAAATCTTGTAATCTTCAGTTGGAGCATTTAGGTCAGTTAAAGAAATTTCTTGGGATCCAAGAAGTGTCCTGAACTTTTCTAATAATGCTTGTGCTGAGAACTTTTCAGCTGAGACTGTGACGATATCGACTGAAACTTCATCTTGCGATTTTAGGTGACCTTTTGTATCCACAACGAAAACACTCATTGTTCCCCCGTCTTCAATCTCGTAATCGTTAAACAGGGGCTCTGTCTGCCTAAAACCTGCTTTCTGAAGCCTGTCTTTCCATTCAGAGATCGACAGCAGAGGAGAAGACTGGCGGCCGTCATCATAACCCGCCCACCAACCGGAAAATCCCCCAAAGATGCAATTGTAGTACGGCTGGTTTTGAGTGATCTCCATGAGGATAAATTGGCCGTTTGGTCGAAGTAGTGTTTGAATATTATTCAATGTATGTGAAATCCTCGAAGTTGCGTGAATGACATTGCAGGCAATGATCAGATCGTAACTATTGGGTGTGAAGCTTTGCGCGACAGGATCATCGTCGGCATTGAAGACTTGATAACGTACAACTTCGTCAAATTCATGCAGGAGCTCTCCAGCTTTATGGAAGAATCCCGGAGAGACATCAGTGAAATCGTAGCGGTAACTCATGGGGATTCCCGAAGATTTAAGGGCTTGCAATATGGGCAAAGTCGCCGAAGCGGTTCCTCCGCCGATTTCGAGAATCTTCATCCCGGGCTTTTGGCGCCCATATTCCACACAATACGAAGCAATTTGCTGGTAGCAATGTAGGCATCGCTCGTCTAAATATATTTTTGCAAGTAGATTGTCCGCCGTGAGCAGAATTAGGGGGTCCATATTGCCACGGAGAATTTCGGCCAGATGGGGTCCCATTCTCTCAAGGGCCTGGCCACTCGCCGTGTCATGTATCCAAGAGAGATTTGATGGGAACTCATCCTCCGTTTTGGAAGGATGAGCTTGCATCCAACTATACCAATATTTAAGATGCTGATGAGGTATTTCGTCGACGGAAATCTTTTCCAAAGCCTGATTTATGTAAGACAAAGCTAAAGCATTCAACTGCTCATTCTTGGAAATCACAGGGTCTCTTTGCAAGCCTTGCTTAGATAGATTTTGTATCCCAGCTCCTTTTGTAACGTCCAAATAAGTCACCCATTCGATTGTATGTACAAGGTCACGAGGACGTTCGGCATGGGTTGTATGACTAGGAAGACGGGTAGCGGTGACAGTGGTGGCTTGGAAGATGAATTCCTTAGATTCCGATTCCGGATCGAAGACACCAATGTCGTAGGTAAACAAACTCTTTTTCCTTCTGGCAAAGCAGGTCAAGTTTCTGGGAGACAAATCTTCCATCTTTGCAGAGATATCCATCTGTTTAATGAAAGTGGGAACAATAGCGTCTCGAAAACTATCATCGAATACGAGAATTGCGTAAAAGCTGTGAAATAGACAAGCGTCGAGCACAGCTGGATGGATTAAATACGGCCCACGATCTTTAGTAGACGGACTCACAGTTGATACTGCTAGTCCTGGTAGAATTCTCGCATTGGTCATATTGTCGAATGGGTCGGACCAATCGAGTCCAAAATCTTTAGCAAGGAAGTAAAATTTCTTTGGGTTTATTTTTTTCCCAGTTTCCAGCGTCTTTTCGAGTAGATGAGCAGTAAGACGGGAGGCGATTGCTTTAGTTGAATTCTCACTTGCTGGGGTGAGTTCAACTCTCACATGACCTCGGCAATGCTCAATCCAAGTATTATCATGCGAGGCTGTGAATATGCGGAATTCGTTCCACGTTGCGTAAGATTTTCTTGCAGACTGTATCAGGGGGCGTAGCGAAAAATTCATTTCGAGGTCACCAACATCCTCAGACAAGACTAACGCGTGACTAAAACTGATATTTCGCAATTTGTAGCTAATTATCTTGGCGACGGGGTCCTGTTGCAGAGTATGTTCCTTAATTGCTTGAATGGCCATTGCAATATACCCAGCTGCAGGAAAGACAATCTGGCTTTGGATAACGTGTCCACGAAGCCAAGGGTGCTCTTCTAATCGAAGGAAATGACGCCACGTAGGTTCGACAGCGTTATAATCACCGCCAAGAGCTCCGAGAAGATTGTGAGGCAGAAACTTCCTCTGCCTGTATGCTTTGGAGATCCGGCTCTCATGCCAGTACGTCCTAGAATGATCAAAGACATAAGAAGGGACGTCTGTCAGGAGGTCAGGCATGTTGGGGTGAAAGCCATTATTGACGAGCTGGATATTAGCGAAGAAGCCCTGCAAGAAAAGGGATCGCAAAGTCTCCAGTAAAGAGATCTCCGCATTGCAGCCTCTCTTCAGAGTTCCTATGCACGGCGTTTTTGCGGCATCGCCATGCAAACTACTAAGAGTTTGCTTGATAGGTGCTCCAAGCTGGGAGTGTGGCCCGATTTCTAGGATCAACTCAACTCTTTTGGGGCCAGAGGCGGTTTGGCATAGATTCTTTATAGCCTCTGTAAATTTAACCGGAGAAACGAGATTTTCAACCCAGTATTCCTTTCCAATGAGGTTCCCGTCGATTTCATGTCCGGTCAGCGAAGACACCATGATGATCGAAGAATCAGCACGACCGCTTCTGATAGTCTCCAAAGCCCTAGAATACTCCTTTTCAATTATCCTCATCTGAGGAGAGTGGTATGCTGCACCGCCCGTTCGAAGTTTGCGGTTGAAGATATCTTCTGCGCTGAGATTTCTTGCTAATAAACCGATAGCGTCCGCGTCTCCTGATATTGTAACACTGGATGGACTATTGAAACAGGCTATTCGTATACTATTGCCAGCATCTCCTAATTTTCGAATCTCGGAATTGACTAGATCTGGTGAGGCTCCGATTACCAACATGGCCCCGGGGCGATCACTTGATTTCTTCTGTAATTCGCTTGCAAGGCGACCACGGTGATAGGCTATAGTCATCGCATCATCGAAACTGATGACTTTCGCACAATAAGCTGCAGCAATCTCGCCACTAGAGTGACCAACGACCAACGACGGCAAGATGCCAAGTTTCGCCAAGGTATCTACAATGGCAAGTTGAATGGCGGTGGATAACGGCTGTGCGACTTCCGGCTCCTCGATTCGCGAAATGTTAGCGGGCTTGGTTAATTCGGTTTTCAGGTTCCACGAACAGCCAATTCTGTATAGGCATTCAGTGGCGCGTTCAATAGCATTTGCGAAGAAGGGCCACTTGTCAAGCAACTCATGTCCCATACCTGGGTACTGAGCACCCTGGCCGCTGAAAACGAATCCCAGCTGACGTGGCTTTTTAGCTTCTAGAGTGGAAATAGATGGACATTGAATCTCCTCAAGCTGCTTTATTAGGTCATCTGGCCCGGTTGCTATGACGCCACTCCGTATCTCAAATATTTGTCTTCTACTGAGAGTGTAAGCGAGCCTGTTTAACATGTTATCGATTTCAGTGCGTTCAGCTTTCTTCAGATACTTTATTAGCTGCTGGGCCATATCTTTAATGGACGTTTCGCTTCTGCCACTTAGCACAAAAAGGCGTGGGCGTGAATATTCATGCCTTTTGTGAGGTGAATCAATTTGATGCGTGTCTGGCGTTGCTGGAAGATGCGAAGCAGCGGAGTCAAGAATGACATGCGCATTAGTTCCTCCGTAACCAAAACTAGAACTCTAAAGTCAGAGCTCGCTAATTTAAAAGGGTACTCGGAACCTACCAATTAACTGAAATTCGGCGGAGATCGTGGGACTCCAGCCGAGTAGGTATCTTCAAACAGGTCAGCACCTGACAAGCATCAATATTTAACCTAAGAGTTTCTACCTTAATGTTCCAGTCGCACAAAGGAATAGCCCGATTTATTTTTTCGAAGTTCATCTGCGGAGGAACCATTCTCCTTTCCAACATGAGAATGGCCTTCAGGAGGCCCGTGAGGCCAGCTGCACTCTCCAGGTGCCCCAAGTTTCCCTTTACAGAGCCAATAAGCAGTGGGTATCTTGGATCTCTGTCAGATGCCAAGGTTTCTGCAATTGCCTTCACCTCGATTGGATCTCCGACTCGAGTACCTGTTCCGTGAGCCTCAACATAATCAACGTCCTTGATATCAATGCCAGCTTCTGAATAAGCCTTTTTCATAGCGGCCGACTGAGCAACGTAACTTGGGACACTGATACCTAGCGTTCTACCATCCTGATTGAGCACAGTGTGACGAATTACCGCGCGAATGGGTCGCGCCTCCTTCAACGCACTAGAAAGAGTTTGCAGGACAACACCGGTACAACCCTCGCCTCGACCATAGCCATTTGCCCGACTGTCAAAAGAAAAACAACGACCTTCATCGCTAAACATTTTGAGTCTACTCTGGTAGGTATAGCGTTGAGGATCTAAAGTCAAATTGACACCAGCCACAAAACTGCGATCCGTCTCACCATTTCGTAGACTTTGCACAGCGCAATGCAACGCAACCATGCTGGCAGAACATCCAGTGTCGACAGTGAAACTCGGACCCTTCAAATTGAAGTAGTAAGATATACGATTCGAAGCAATAGCAGAACCTGTCCCGGTTGTTTGGTAGGTAGCTGGGTAACACGTATCGCGAGTGATTATTTCGTGGTAGTCGGATGTCCATTGACCTATATAAACACCGGTGTTGGAGCCCCATAACTGATCTCCAGTGAGACCTGCATTCTCGAAGGACTCATAGGCAATCTCCAAGAGAAGCCGGTGTTGAGGATCGATTGCCTATTCAGCATAAACATGTGACGCATGTGAAAACAAATGAGCGAATTTTACTTACTCTGGCTTCAACTGGAGTTATTCCAAAGAAAGTAGCATCAAATGCAGCAATGTCTTCTTTCAGAAAATGACCACCGTTTGTGTTCGTCTACAGTTGTGTAAGTACAAACTCTGTTGTCAAGAACATCGATTGCTCTATTTGTCCGTACTGTTCCAATTTTTACTGTCCCAGGACTGTGAAAGCTGGTATGGTTGAATCGGCTTCCCGGGAAGTGACTCCAAGTAGATTCGCCAGACTCAAGGAGCTCCCACAACTTTGACGGGTTTGAAGCCCCTCCTGGTAGCCTGCAACCTAATCCTACGACTGCGATCGGTTCAAGAGGAGGTCCCTCGATTCCTTCAATTTTATCAACGTGTAGCTTATCAGCTGGTTGTAGCGTTGTGGCCGACATAATCACAGATGATTTAAGCTGGAAATTTGTAAAATCAATGAATGATAAGAATGGGATACTGAGTCAAGAGGCGAAGCACCTTCTGAGATGTTGGAGAGGATATTTACATCAAAGCGAGGGGAGAAACCCAACAGAGTCAAATATACATCGTAATCCAAAAAAAAAAGTGCCAAAGCACATTTGACGTGTTAGACCTTGGGCTGCGATTTATTTTACGACTTCGTTTTACGTGCCGTCTTACGCGACTGCGGTTCGACGAACAATTCATACCACTCAATCTATTTTACATGACTGTTACGCTCTCGGAGAGCGAATTACCCTGGTTGACCCAGGTGATTCCCCTCGATCGTTCCTTTATTTCTCAGTCATACAGGGATCATATGAACAATGTTGTATTTTTCTACCCAGCGTGACTTACTACTGATTTTCTTGATAGTGGTGAGACTTTACCCTTGATATATAGTATACAATACTGTGTATTACTTGACTAGTAATACCTCAGGATTAAAAACGGACTAGAGAATTCTAAATACTGCAGTTAATACATCTAGTACGTTAGCTCGAAATTAAACAAAGATACAATTTGATATAATCGAAGGTAATTCTCGTTACGGGCTGATATCAGTCACGAGTTCTTGCACTTCGCTTACCACTTTATTCTCGATCGAACGTCGTTGCCTCAAAATCGCTGATTGGCCGACGGTCAATGGATAGAGCAGATATGTGATTCTCCAAAGCTGCGCATGAAATAATAAACCCAGGAACGCGTGTCGGTAATTTTCCTTTCTTTTGTACGTAGGACTTCATTATGTGTGATAGATAAAGGCCATGTTATCGTTGTATAACGGTTGGTCAGCCCTGATGCAAACCAACAGTTAATTTGTTAGTACTCATTTGAAAGTCAGCGACGGTAGTTTTTTATATCCCACGACTATCCTTCGACGCAAGTTATTTAGCGCTTATGAATAAGGATTGGGAGACTGGAGGTTTGGTATAGATTTGAGGATAAGCAGGTGTTAGATATTTGTAGTCCGCCTGAGGGAAGCGCTGATTAGCGAGTAGGTACAAATTTTCATGCCTTGATGCCTTGGTACGTGCGGAAATGGATGCCTGGATGCCTCAAGATTTCCCTGATTAGGAAGGAGCAAGGGTGGAAAACTCGTGAGCGCTGACATCCTACTAGTTAGAGAGCCACGAGTTTGGAATTTCACGACGATAGGAGAGGTGTATTTATTACACTCGGGGGGGACTAACCCTATGGGGCAGTAGTGTGCTAGTTACCTAATCATTTCTCACATATGTTGGTTAGTTAGTTAACTGACTAGTTAGCCAGTTAGCTATCTGGCCAGATCTCGCGATAGCCCATATTCTGTTTCTTGTAACATGTCTGCTTGGTGTTTGGGTTCTTCGGTTGGTGTTTTTGGGTGGCTAGTAGACAAGACGGTCTTAAAGGTTATTTTCTCCAAGTTTGCAGTGCCCAATCTTCGGCGGCTGTAGCGAGGTCTACCCCTAACTAGGATGAGAAGGGGAAAAGACACCGGTAGGTCAACGAGAATACATAGGAAGACGTGCTACATACGTGGTAGAGATATCAACAGTGACTACTTAAGGCTACATACATGTCCTTTACATTTAACTTTGTTGTGACCGTCACATGACCGTAGTCAGATCCCTAATGCGACGCCATGAATATATTATTATGATAGTGCCCACTTCGTATGAAATACCCGGTAATCTTATGTTCCAATTGCTTGTACAATTTATTACCAATGTGTGTCTATTGTTTTCAGCCCAGCATATATAACCGAAATAACGTACTTCGCCCCACACTATCCTGCCTTAAACTGTGTATTGACTCGAGAAAGAAACGAATGATTCCATGGAGTAACGGCTTTGATAAGGCAGCCTGCATACTAGGCCGAGGGCGTTTTGGACTAGTAATCCGTGGTTCTTCCTCGTTACCTACTTATTCCCGCGTATCTTGGTTCACTCCACAAAGTACGTTCTACTATTGTAAAGCTAGTGCAGTAATGATTTGACGAGTAGTTTATCTTTTACTACGTAGCGTATGTACAATACTTTCAAAAATCAACTATGAAGCTAACGTAAAACATGGTCTACTACGGTTGACTCCGGTAATTTCCATAGTACGATTTTATCTTGATGTAAAATACAAGCCGGTAATACCTCGTACTGTGCTCTATTAGCGACCGCCTACCTTAAGTAGTGAAGTCTCCGGAATGTCACATAACATTATCAGCATTTCATTGGCTAAGGGAGACACGGCACTATAGTATGGTTCTTGTATAACAGTAAGATATGAAACGTACTACGGAAATCACCGGGGTCAACCGTAGTACAGGAATAGTATCAAAAATGCCAGTCTCAACGTATTGTGACTAGCTTCATGCAAGAGCCCTAGATCTAGTTAGTAGTTAGATGTGCGCTGGAACTAGTAATACGAGGTCAAGAATACGCAACTAAGTAGGTACTCGGTGATTTCGTTAGTACGTTTTGATCCTGACGTAAATACAAGCCATGTAATGTTCTGTATGGCACTTTATTTCGAAACCGCCTACTTAATGAGGTAAAGTGTCGCCACTCTCGAGACAATTGAAAAAAAAACCTATAGTAAGTAATTGGGTTGGAAAAGTACGATATTATTACTAGATCACTGTATAGCAGTAAAATAAAAAAACGTACTAGGGAAACCTCCGGGTCAACCAGAGAGCTTACATGACTAGAGCGTGATTACTAATGTAGAATGACTGCATTGGAATTGCAGATTACACAATACTCAAATGTGGCAAGGCGGTGAAGGGTCCCTAATTAATGAAAAGTTTCAGTTTAAGATTACCCGCTAAACGGACAGACGCAAGGGAATAACCCTGCCGTTGTAGTCCAACAGCACGGTGTAGCCTGTGAGATTGGTAATGTGGAAAAATGCACAGATACCTGACCATTGGTAGGCATAAGAATTCCTGGCATTGCTATATAGAATGTAGCGCTGCTCCACACCAAAGTTAGGTATGAAAGTGAAGTAGATCATAGAAACTAGAGGATTGGACATAGTATTGACGATTTCATAGGAATTTTGTTTTTCATATTAACACAATTGGTGTAAACGATAAATCGGTTTCGCATTATGATGCCATACTCTAGCGAGAAGTTGGCGCGGATCGCCGGCCAGTGCATGGTCTCTACCGAGGACATTGAGGATGTGTATCCCTGCACGCCTCTTCAGGAAGGGATGATGGCGCTCTCGGCCCAGGCATCACAGCTGTATGTGGGCCGCCAGGTGTTCCGCATGGCCGCGACGATCGACCTGGCGCGGTTCAAGGCTGCGTGGCAGCAGATGGCCGACGTGGCGCCGATCCTGCGCACGCGAATCGTGGTCGACGGCCAGTCGCGGGCGATGCAGGTGGTGGTGCGTGGTTCGATTCCGTGGGCGCATGCCTCCAACCTGGAGCAGTACCTGGCGGCCGACACGGCGGAGCCGATGTCCCACGGTTCGCGACTGGTACGCTTTGCAGTGGTCGAGACCGCGGACGACGCCGGTGCGCCCGCGGCGAGATACTTTGTCTGGACAGCGCACCACAGCACATACGATGGCTGGTCGGCGGGCAAGCTGTTTGAGGCGGTGGCCAGTATCTACGCGGGCCAGGACGTCCCTCGGCTCGTGCCGTACACCCGGTTCGTCCGCTATCTCCAGCAGGCCGATCCGGAGGCGACCAAGGCATACTGGCGGTCGCAGCTGGAAGGCGACGTTGGCAGCGGGTTCCCCGTCCTCCCTGAATCTCTCTACCGGCCGCGGCCCACCGAGACAGCGATGGTGCAGATGGCGGCCGCCTCGAGAACGGGAGCGATAACCGCGGCGACTATCCTGCGAGCGGCGTGGGCCATGGTCTGCTCGCAACAAGTGAGCAGTGACGACGTCGTGTTCGCGGCACCGCTGTCCGGCCGGACGGCGCCAGTCCGTGGGATCCTGGACATCATGGGACCGACGATCACGACGGTGCCGGTCCGTGTGCACATCGACCGTGCACAGCCGGTGGGGGAGTTCCTCAGAGCGGTGCAGCAGCAGGCAACCGAGATGATTGCGTTTGAACATACGGGCCTGCAGCATATTCGGCGGTTGCTGGCAGAAGCTGGGTCAGGGGCCGACCTGCAGCAGCTGTTGCAGCATCTGCTGGTTATCCAGCCGGCCACGGGCCGAGACAACGCGGCCGGGTCGAGCTTCCCCGGCCTGCAGGCGCAGATGACTGCGCTCGAAGGCTTTCACAACTATGCGCTCACCGTGATGTGCAGTATGAGCGCGACCAGTGACATGGTGCAAGTGGAGGCGAAGTTCGACGAAAAGGTGATCTCCCGTGAGCGGGTGGACCGGTTGTTGCAGCAGTTCCGGCACGTCTACCGGCAGCTAGAAGCGGCGGCGGATGGGACAGGGGAGAAGGAGAGCTACAGAGTAGGTCAGGTGGAGGTGGTGAGCCCGGAAGACATTGCACAGATCCGGCGGTGGAACGCCAGGGTGCCGGATGCGGTGCAGGCGTGCATCCACGAGCTGGTGCATGAGCAACGGCTGCGGCGGCCTGACGCACCGGCCGTCTGCGGCTGGGACGGGGACCTGTCGTACCGAGAATTGGACGACCTGGCCGAGCGGCTGGCACATCACCTGGTTGATCTGGGGGTTGGACCGGAGGTGATGGTCGGCCTCTGCTTCGACAAGTCGCGGTGGGCGGTGGTCGCGATGTTGGCAGTGCTGAAGGCCGGCGGTGCGGTCGTGTCGGTGGGCACGCAGCATCCGACGCAGCGCGTGCAGGGGATCCTCGACGATGCGGGTATCCGCGTGATGCTGGTGGGACCGCAGTATCGGGACCGGTTCGCGAACCTGGTGGCGCGTCTGGTGGTGGTGGAAGCGGGCTTCGTCGCGCAGCTGGCGCCGGAGACAGCGCCAGCCTGCGACATGGTAGGGCCGCACAACGCAGCTTTTGTCATCTACACATCGGGCAGCACGGGAGTACCGAAGGGGGTGGTCCTAGAACATGCGGCCCTGTGTACCAGCATGCGAGCTCA
>JAMAGL010000050.1:0-27611 GCA_023626215.1 Talaromyces sp. PL2406 | reverse complement strand
AATAGTAATGGTTCTAGCTCTTGCAATTGATCCATTTACGCAGCAGATTTTGGTCTTCCTGCCACATAGAGTGCAATCTGCAAATGAAACCGCATCAATTCAAGTTGTACGCCACTATGACTCAATGGCTAACCCATGGGATGTTAATACACAAACTGGGCTCCAACCATCTATACAAAACTCTATTTTGAGTGGGCTAGCACAATCAAACACTCCCCTTGAGCCGCAATGTAGCTCAGGGAATTGTGAATATCCTATATATGCGACTCTAGGCATTTGCAGTCATTGCGAAGATGTCGCCAACAAGACAAATCAAACTTGCCAGGGGAAGATGTCTGTCGATGATATGCAGATCCCTAATTGCACATACACGACTCCAGGTGGCTTTAAAGTTGATCTGGTTTATACGGACGTTGTTAGCGGTGTGAAATATGCTAACTACTCACCGCAGTCAGTATGGCAGTTAGATTATTGGTCATCTAATCTGAACTATTATGACTTATCTGACCTTCTGAGGCCAATTGTTTCTCTTGTTGCTGTGAACCAAACTCTCTATGCGTACTATACTCCAAGCAATAGTACTGCACCTCCGCCAATGCCTTCTTTAACGGAATGTACAGTATATTACTGCGAAAGGGAATATCCATCGAGCTCTTACTTAGCCCACAATGACGCGAAATACTCCATCCATGTGTCCAGGACTCAACGGCTTATGCCCCACGACGATGATGAGACGATTTACTTCGAGCCACCAAATGGCAGCGAGCCTCTGTCCAAGAATTCATCATACAGCATTGATTATTGGACTTTCTTCTCACTCGATGGCGTGCTAAATAATATGTTGAACGTCACGACAAAGTCCAGCACATCTCCATTCAGCAAATCTCCAGGTACTATCAGTTTGATAGATATTCTGCGTAACGGAGATCTCGAACAACGACTTGACTCAATGTCTGTTAGCATCACGGACGCGATTCGCTTAAATGCAGGGGACAAAAATAGTACAGTTTTTGGGAAAGCATTCAAGGTCGAGACGTTCATTAATGTCCGGTGGCCGTGGGTTATTCTTCCAATATGCCCCATCCTAGGATCTACCTTTTTACTTCTGGGGACCGCCTTAGCGAGTAAACGACAAAATGCCGTCCTCTGGAAATGTTCAATTATCCCGCTGGTGATGAGTCGACTTGAGACAACGATTCCTGAGCATGATGACCTTGTTTCCATACGACATGTGGATGAAGTGGAGCGCATATCCAAGAAAATTGAAGCCAGGATGGATCAGGACAGGCCTCTTGTTTTTATTGAAACTTAGAATGACAGATCCTGAGCATTACTGTAGTAAGGTTGTCTAGGACCCGATATTACGGCAGCTTCATAGTTGACCTACGGGAGCTTGTACTCTAGAGTGTATACAGTCGCACTAGAAATCTTCTTCCTCAATTTATCTAATGGCTACCTGTACCTCCAGCCCAGCTGGTAATTGCGATGGATTCTCATCCAACGCCCAGCAGCGAGCGACACATCTTTCGAAGAATCGCTGGTCTCCAATAGTTGAGATAGTGTCGTATATTCTATGCTAGGAAGTTCTACGTATCTACGATACAAAAAGCAATATCGAATACTTCATATAAATTACTGAAATAACAGACTAAACCTAGTAAAGCTTAGATTATAGAGGTGGCACTGAGCAAGAATCGAAGAGTTGCAACTGATATAAAGCCGCACTTGCAAGGCGCTGTACTAGACTTGGTACTACTTGTCTCGTCGCCTCCGCCCCACCCTAGACCGGGTGGTGGTCTGCCCGGGCTCAGCGCACACCGGGGCTCAATGCCCAAAATATCTCAAATATTGTGTAAAATAGATTTTTGTCCACAAACGCCATATAATTTGCATATAAAACCTAGACGAATAAAAACCACATATCTCGTTCAACTATGACCCGTAGTGTCAATAAAATAACCCAAGTTCCGATGCACGATGTTGGAACTCAGATCACGTGATTATTGATCGAATATTGAGTGTTCGCACCCGTTACATACCGAATACAATATCGCCCCATTAAGGGGATCTCCTTTTTGGTCTAGCGGTATTTTAGCTCCAGCACACGACGCGAACCACGTGAATGAACCCCATTATTGGACCCGCAATTGTACTAGGGTATGTAACATTAATAAAACCTAGGGCATGCCAATTATCAATCTGGGCTGGTGTTAGGTGGTTGCTGTGTCTCCATTTCGATAGACGTGTTAGGTGTTGGTGAAAGAATTTCAGGAGGACAGAGTGACCTTACGGTGGGAAGTTAGCACTCTTCATACTTGTTTGATCCCTTTCAAGGGGCTGAGCGATCCAACTCTCATAATTCACGGCAATCCGGTGTATGAAAGTGGAGTGGAGATGACCAGCCTATTACGCAAAACCTAGCCTCGTAAGTCCAATCAGGTGTGAAAGGCGACCACCAACCATGCTGAATCACAGCGTAGTACTAAAATAGAGCTTTTGCCATTGACAAGTCGAGCTTCGATTCGTCCTAATCGAGCATGGGGGTGCGTGGCGCTGCCAACAGCACCACGACTCTTTGTTTCGCAGTCGGCGTTAGCTACCCTGAACCGGATAATACTCACAGTGAGCGAAGGATAGCCGAAAAACCATCATCATAAGCGCTAGAGTCGACTCCTCATGAACTGTGTATTATCTTTCATGGTTTAGTCCTGCAGGGTCGGTGCTGGCACGAAAATTCTTCATCCAGTCACGAAGCCACGTAACACTACTAAGTGAAAACAAGGGATACAATAAACGGATTAGGAATAATTTCACATTAGATCGCAAATTATCTTCGGGATCCTTTGAGAACCCTTACAGTCATTATGGGTTCGCATTGGTACGAGTTGATACCAGTACGTGCTGGTGCTAATATCAACTGCCATTAGTATAAGCCGGTGTTTGTAGTGGTTTGAAATATAACTAAAATATCAAATCAGGGCAGAAACATCCTAGTTGTGTATCGAATGTGACCCAGCGGCCAATCGAATCTGTAGTATATCAAATTGAAGTATCAAAGAGTTGGCTCGGAATTTATACCGTCACCATTCTCAAAATCGGTTTTATCAACATGGGATGCTACAATGTCAGTAGACGCATCAGAACCGTGGGTACGTATAGATGTACGTGACTATATGAAAATTATTTGGACAGTAATACTATTCAAGAAATATATTTCCGTCCTCCAAAGTTCCGTCCTCTGATGACTCATACTGTGAATCAGCCTCCCAAAAGTCACCGTCGACAGGCCACTCCAGACTTTCAACACTTATGACCTTTATAATTTAGTAGCTACAGGTAGAGGTGAGACTAGGTACAGTTCCTGTTATGAAATTTAAATCGCGCATTCCAGTGCAGTACGAAATGTCTGCGGTCCCATTTACGCATAATTATATATTAGAGGTTGCGTACGCTATTTGAAAATGCTGGCAAATCGTCCTTCTTTCTAAGAGCAAGACAAACAGTTCTGTCGCACGAAAAGTGCCAGCTTCTCTCCACTACTGTTCCTTCAGCTTGAGTGAGGATTTGAGTGCAAATTTTCGTGATTAGCGGCTGTACGTGCAATTTTAATTGTGATAAGATATGCTGAAGGTAGTACCCAGTCATTCAAGCTGCTCCGCAATCACGAATAGGAGGAGTAGTGGTACAATTTGATGGGCTCATTCAAGCCGTTGTTTTGATACCAAGCAGCCCACACTATTCCCTTTTCACCCTCAACTGGAAATGTCGATCGAGTTCAGCGGTGAAGTCCAGATCATCTATCAGAGTCCTAGCTGCAGCTTGTTCAGGCCGAGATGGCGTTCAATGGAGTAGTACTCAACTCGGCTCACACTCTCAATCAAGTGGGATCCCATCCGACAACAAGCAACTACAGCAAAGACAACGCCCACCCTGCATGCTCCTTGACCCACGCTATCCAGTAAGCGATTCGGACACTGGGCCAGGCTCATGCATACAAGGCCTGGACTTTCCAAAATAATCTTGCCATTCTGAATAAAAGGGTGAGTCAGCTGGTTGCGAAGACAGACGCGATCTGATTGATGCTCGAAGAACTGCACTGCGGCATTTTTTCTTTATTAAAAAAAGCAATTCTGGAATGTTTTGATACCAACAGTTGCGCTAATCAGAGATTGCATCTTACTAGTGAGCCCCAAAAATTCTCAAACTTTTGTCTTTTGATTTCTCTAACCAACAACATATTAGATTCCACCCTAGCTGAGTGAGACTTTCGAAGGTGACTCGGCTAAAAATCTAGTTACATCTTCCAGTGTCCTGTTGTCCAATCATCCATAGGTGGTGCTCGGGTAGGTCATATACACCTAGTAGCACAGTTGAGGCAGTAGTGTCTCATGCATCAGTGAAGCCGATTCGAATATCATAGATCTTCGAGTTCTAATTTTGTGCATAGCATGAGAACAGGCCAAAGGCCGTCATAATTTAACTTGCGCCACGCCCGTCTGACCGCTGAGGTCAAACATTTCGTTGAGTCAACAATTGAAATATCAGACTGGACTTATTTGTTTACTTTTGAGGTATGAATTGGGAGACTTTCTATGACGAGAGGAACTCGTTTCTCCTCGATTCCAATTATGCCATCGTTCAGCAAGCCTTTGTACCTGGCTCCTCACAGATTCCAGAGCAATCAATGCTTGTGAGCAACTTCGTCACCGCACATCAGCAAATCAACTCTGCAACAAACGTGCCAGAGAATGAGAACGTTAGCCGTGAAGAGACAACAGAAGCTTTCAAAATACGCGCGATCAATTTGTTGAAGACCCCAAAACCTGGATTACACGACGCAATTCGCGCATTAGAAGAAATGACAATCTTCCTGGTCGAGAACTCGAAACCATTAAGTTGCGTGGGATATATATGGATGTCAGTATCTTACCTAGTAGGTCTTTTCTTGGACATGTCAGAACACATACAGCAAGAAAACCGCATCTTATGGCGTCTTCTAAACACATGTTGGTTGGCGGTATTCCAACGACAAGTAGAATCTACTCGATACGATCGTCGACTGAATGTAGCCGAAATGGAGGCAACGGGAAAGTTCCTCATCAAGGTCTGTGATGGTATAGAACGTCACGGGCTAGTGGATTATGAGATGGGCGTTTGGGAAGAGGAGATTCTTGACCGTAAGACACCCATCTCCTGTAATTTTCAGATGCTAATGAATGAAATACAAGTCATTGCCAGATGCATTGACAAATGCGAGTCAGAAAAGGCTGCGGACTCGGGCCCACCTAAGGCATAATATGAGATGGAAGCTAGGTCCACTTGATAAATTTTCCCTTTCGCTTATTCTACCTCCTGATTCTGACAATCTTACTGCTTTGCCACCTTGGACTTCTGTCCAATCAAACATTGACTCCAGATCATTCAAGATGGGTTGCTTTGCAACCATGCATGTTCATGTATCATTGTAGGTATGTTTTAAGCTCGCCTAGAATGATGGCTGAAGGTGTAGATGCATAGGTTACTTGTATTCACTAGCAACTGACTAAGTATGGGGAGGGGCCTAAGCGAGCAATTCCATCTAACGCTAAAATTGAGCTGCATATGCATACCGCAGTAGTGCGCAAATAGCGTTTCGACAATGGCTAGGCTTAGAATGTTTGGTTGATTCTACAACATAGGTATGCTGCAGTTGCGATATATTGAAGATGGAGATTAACCGCATCAGCAGTTACGACGAAAATCTTCATACGTCACTAATTTCACACAGCGTTTCTAGTGCTCCCATGTCCCGATTTAGACCGATCAACAACTGTCAGGATTCGTTATCGCCACTTTCACCGCTGGTACTGTCGGCATCTCCTTGGTTGATCTTTTCGCTCGTCAGATACAGGAGGTAGACAAGTCGCGGATATAGTGGCCAATACTTCTTGTAACAAATACTCCTGGCATACGTCCTGCTGCAAACGATTTGTATCATTTGTTCAGCATTTTCACCCTGGAAAAATACGTTTCCGAGGTCCGGTTCAATTGAATACCCGTAACCCCTGAGTTTCCATCGAAAGAAATCCACCGCATTGTTGTCATGATCTTTGTGATGGAAAACAAACCATCGAGTTCTCGGATTCTCTGGATTTATGGTATCGGCAGTAAAGACCAAGGGATGTGGCAACCAAAGCTGGAGAAAATCTATGGTATCGATCAAGACTTCTTCGTGCCTGATACCCGATTGCCACCCCGTAATAACATATCCAATGTACTCCAGTTCATTATACTCGATTTGCTCTCGAATCTGAGGGTCTCGAGGAGCAATGAGGTGTTTAGACGGGAAAGGGCCGTCAAAAATGCTGAACTGAGTTGATTGCATGGTGAGTGTGGTACACCAACAGACATTCAATAGAAGATGAGAAGATGAACAGCCCACTATCTATGTGTTTTCATGGTTGTCCGGTTCAAATTTATATCATTGATGCTTACAGAGGACCAGATGAACTTGGTTTAATCGTCACTTCAGTATTATCACATGTAATGACTTTGCATTAGTGTCCAATTCTAAGACAGATACATTCATCCGCGCCAGGGGCTACCATCTAGGTTCTTTCTCATTCTAGCCATGTGTCTAGACCATAATTGCGGTGAGCAACGCTGGAGACTGCCACTTGAAGCATACTACTTATCATACAGGATAAGCTCGCTATGAACGATGAAGGATGCAACGCGCTAGCTGCTGGACGGTAACAGTGACAGGGTGTTGCGCAGTGGGGTTCCAAATTTCAGAACTCATTCGATTGAGATCTTCCTGCTGGATTTCCGTTAACGCTGACAACAACAAGCCATATTCTTGGACTCCCCCCGATATTTTCTTCCTCCTGGTACGCTCTGGTCTGCTGGTATCGTTTTTACGCTTGGTGTTAAACTGTGACCCGGCACGATCCATTTATGTACCTGACCACCATACAGGAAGTGACCTGCAACATTTTGCACCTGCTTGGTCGGATATGATTGGGTCCAGAGGAGCCCATCAAAGCCACATATCTGGAGGCAGGGAATCAGCAAGCGATTGCATAAGATTTAGCTCAGTCAAATACCGTCACAGAAGACCATTGAATATTCAGAGGGATCAGCCGGTATTCTTGCAAATCAACTGGGGCCTGATCTGCCCATTTAATCAGGACATGCTCATAATAGGATTCAATGTCGACGGATGTTTGGCCCCTGAGCATTCTCCGGCTTTCTATTTTCCCAGACCGGCGCTTAGTTGGACTCTCTAAGGATTTCGAAAAGGTCACTCGACTTTTGGATTATTTACAAATAGTGTGATAACTGCATTGTCGAAATATTGTGAGGACGTCTTATCTAAATTCGAAATAAGTGGCAGGAGTAGGCAAACGCTGTCTTGTCGACTTGCGGTCATCTCGTTCGTACTGATTATGGATACATTCGTCCGCAGAGACTTGCTCCTACACCAGTTGAATTCTGCTGCATGGAATCAAATAACTTTCAAGCAAAAATGTCTCTCTTATTCAGCAGGAGTTCATGAGGTCTGCTATCTGTCAGTGAGCCTACCATCTGCAATTAAAAGGGAAAACTGGAATCCAGGGCTTGGTAGATCACATGATGTCGTGATTCCTCTTTGGGTGATAATAACGCTGGTCGTATCTGAACTGTTTTAATTTCATCTATAAAGGGGAAAACTAAGCCAGTGCAATTTATCTATATCTATCTTGAGTTTCAATTTCCAAAACCTCCACGATCACACCAACTTCCAAATTCACCTTTCTACCAGAGCCATATGCTTCAACTTATTGCCATCTTTCAATCGCCATCCCAGAAATGTAATCAAGGTCCAAGCATGATCAAACTTAGCTCGTCATCATCCTCTTCAGCCTGTACTTCTTGCTTGATCTCTTTCTCGATATCATACAGATCTCCTGTGCCTGTATTGTCGGCTTGAGTAGGTTTCTTTGTCCAGACGGCCTCGCGCTCAATGAGCAGCTCTTCGTTGTCGAAAGACACTTTGTAAAGCGACGGCCAAATACTCATTTCGATCATACTGCCATCTTCCTCTTTGAAGTTCAGACTATTCATCTGTTCTGTGGAATACAGTGTTCCGGGTGTACTTTGTTTTATAACGTAGTCAGATTCCTGTCGCTCGAGTTTCTTTTTGAAAGCCACGCAGTTCTCATATATCTGATGCAAGGCTTTGCGGGTATTCTCTTTGGTAACATTTGGGCTGTAATATTCGCTGAACAGAGTTTCGACCATCTCCAAGAGTCGATTGCAGGTTTTTTCAAGGCGGTGGTTTTCAAATACAGCATGGTTATCCAGAGCTTTGCTAGTGGTTGAGCGCCAGGTTTCCCACGTATAGCTAGCTGTTGCCTGTATCAAATATCAGCATCGAAGTGTAAATGTATTGTACGCTCCACAATGACTGCTTACCAGATTCTCTCACTACCTCGCCCATCACTCTCAACAACCGCTCAGACCGTCCATTGGGACTGCAGGCAAAGGTATAATCGAAAACAGCATGAAAGATAGTGCCAGAAATAATACCCTGAATGTAAGCACGCTGTCCCTGTATTTTCTGTAACATATCCTTTGGCAAATCTAACCAAGATGATGCCCATTGCAATTTTTGCGCTGTCATTCAACTCATAGCTGATCTGTCCATAAAGGTACGCCTTGTCCAGACATCAAGGGCTTGCTGAAGCTTTCGCCGTTCAGAAGCACATTGTTCGTCATATAATTCCTCGCTGCGTGTCTGTAGGGAATTAAGCTTGGTCCTCATTTCCGAGGTTACCTTCTGATAGCGAGCAGCAGCAGCAGAAGCTTTTTCTTCGGTTTGTGCACGCAGCTCCCTCTCCCATCGAAGTCTATCACACAGGCGTATCTTATCGTGCGACAAATTCTCGAGATAGTCGATGATTTCATGATAGATTGATCCCTGTGTATTTCGTTGTACATTGGCCCGTAGTGTACCATCGCTTGAAATGGCATTCTGACGCAAATTTGCTGTTGCTGACCGTAATCTTTCGAACTTAGCTGTCAGCCAGCCTTCTTTGGTGAGAAAGTCATCGACATGGCGTCTTAGCTCGCTGTTATTTTGCCTGAGCACTTCGCGCCAGTGAAGCTCCTGGCAACTGTCAGAATTCAGTATTCTTCAATCGATCATCAAATGGACAAACCTGTTGCATGGCTTCAAAAAGTCGATCCCTTGGATGCCGATCTATAACAATCAGTAAGTGTCAGTTGATTTCCAAAATCTACTTGGTGCATGGATCTCACTAGGCCACATATCGTCCAATTTTTGATTGAATGGAAGAAAAGCTCTATTGGTTGCGAAGTCATTAGTCTTGGGTAGAGGATCGTCTATGTTGACTGAATCTGAGCAGGATATTGTAACTCCTTGGTCACTGGATGAGGTAGGTGCCAAGCTTCAAGTTGAACTGAGACGAAGAGGTCCTGCAAGGTCTCTTCAAGACTCACCGCAGTCAGGTTATTTGTTCAAGATCTGTTTGTATTCCTTTGTTGCGTTGCTTTTCGCGTTTGTTCTTTCCGTTTGTATTGGACGCGCCCCGGCGGGCATCTCCTTCAATTTTCTCGCTTGTCATTCTACGCGCAAATTCAGCTCACTTTTCTAACCCCCTTCTCTTCTGACTTCAACTTCTTTTCCCTCCACCCTCACTTTTCTTCCTACTTCAGGTCATCTCTCTTCTACACTCCTCTTGCAGCACACCGTATTCACCAACCTCCAAGCTACGATACTTTCTATGGCCTACTTGACAGTCCTGGAGAATTTTTTCTACCCAAGCACCAGTTTCATCAGTGGACATGGCAGAAAGAACCACAAACCAGTCACTTGTCATAGGTATTGACTTTGGGACAACTTTCAATGGGCCAGTATTCTGCTAGCTAGGCCTATCTGAAATTTCGATTGCCTAACGATCAACTTTCAGTATTGCTTGGGCAATCACGGACGACCAGAAAAGTGTACAAGCCATTTCCTCTTGGCCAGGATCTGGCAACAGTGAGTCTAATCAGTCAAATGGGGTTCATAATACTCTCATAGCTAACGCCACTTCTAGGGTCAAGTGTAAAAACACCAACAGTTATGGCTTTTCTCGAAGATCGCTTTCTTTGGGGTTGGCAAGCTCTAGCTCTGTCGCCAGAGCTAATACGCGGTGTGAAGCTACTTCTCGACGAATCGCAAAGCTATCGCTACAGTCCATCATTGAAAGCCAATAAGTTGCTTGGTGCGATGAAGAAGAGTCCCGTTGATATTGCATCAGAGTACTTGAAGAAAGCTCTTGCACATACCAATGAGATGCTAGAGCGTCGCTTGGGATCTGCGTACAATGACATGGACAGGAAATTCGTCCTGACTGTACCTGCAGTATGGTCAGACAAAGCAAAAGACAATACCCTCAAAGCTGCCATCAACGCCGGTATACCAGAGCATCGGTTAGCTTTACTTTCCGAGCCAGAAGCCGCTGCTCTTTACACATTGTGAGCAATTCAACCCAAAACGATCAAGGTGCGTGTGTGTCTCACCTTACAATAATATTTCAGAGACTAATACTATTTTTGGTACACAGAAAAATGACACATTCATGGTCTGCGACGCGGGTGGTGGGACAGTTGTACGATTATCCCTATCTTCATGAATAAAAGGCTGCTAATTTCACTTTTGCGACAGGATTTAATTTCGTATCGCGTTCACGATTTCTCTCCTTTGAGTTTAGAAGAAGTCGTTGAAGGGACTGGTGAGTTTGATATCCCAACGGAACTCGGGGTAATTTTCAAACATTCTAACTGATCAGGTGGCGTATGTGGATCAATGATCCTCGATGAACGATTCGAGCATTTTCTCGAGAATATACTCGGTTTTGAAGCTTTCGATCTTCCTTCAGACCGCACGCGGGATGGGGCTCTCCGTTTTTGGCAAGACACAATCAAAGTGCAGTTCACTGGCACAGATTGCGAGGAGGACTTTGATTACGTTGGTTGGAGGCTCCCTCTTCCTGGAACTGAGGATAATGGCGAGATCGAGTTGGAAGGAGGTTACCTGCAGTTGAGCAAGTGAGCTATCCGAGTCAACAACCCGAAAGGAGTATACACATTCTAACGAAACTGGTCTATCTCAGGTCACAAATCCAAGGAGTCTTCGACCCAGTTGTTCAAGATATACTGAGTCTTGTGCATACCCAGGTCAGAAGGATCAGGGTAGCTGGACTTCCCTTACAGGCGATACTTCTTGTGGGAGGATTTGGAAGCTGTGAATACCTTTACCATCACCTTCGTAGGACACATCGTGATGCAACCTCAGGATGCGTAAGTTTCGAACCGTGATTGTGAAAGTGCATATCGCTGACTCTAGTTCTCAGGTGGCAAGCCATAGCATGGTTAGTATTCAATCACAGTCACCAGAGAATCAATCTAGATCTAACAGAGAGATAGCGGGGCAGTTCTGCGAGGCATCGAAGGTAACCAAGTTAGAAATCGACTAGAACGCAGTAATTATGGTGTAAAATACTGTGTCACGTACAACGCAGAGCTTCACAACCGCAATGAAGCGCACTGGTACCGCTTCCGTGAGAAGTGGCTAGTCTCGAATATTATGAGGTGGTTCAGTAAAATTTCAGTTTAAGCTCGGAAGTGTAACAATGTTGATAGAACACTCACAAAAACAGGGCACTCCCATCTCCGAAAATGAACCCGTCCGGAAAAGATTCTGCCGAAAGGTAGCTTGCGACGTTGAAGCATCGTTGATTCTCAGGGAGGGATTGTATTTCTCGAGCTCAGATATTACTCCGTATAAGTTGTCAAACGGTGAGTTAGCCCTTTTCTTTTTTTTTCCTTCTTGAAACGGCACTTATATAACAATTGCCATATTTCCAGGTGTCAACCATCGCGATTTCGAGTCGATCTTAGAGCCGTGCCGAAAGAATTGTTTAAGAGACGTACAAATAGCACTGGCCTCTCATATTACAGTATCGATTTTGATCTCGCAACCATTCCCACCTCTGGCTACATGTACTTCCAGGTCGAATTCAACGGAACTACTTACGGTAAAGTACAGGCGGAGTACTATTAGTCGCAATGTGACCCGAAGTGGTATGGGTTTTCAATAAGAGGCACAGGAAAGGGGGTTGAGAATAATAGAAGGTTAGACAAGGAGATTGGGAGAGATAATCAAAACAGGGAGGAGCCTTCAAAATTGTCATCAGCTCTCCTGGATTTGATAGGTTTGGATGTTGCCACGAAAGGGGGATGAAATTCATTTTATCGTCAGAATGCACGACGCCATCCCATGGCTCACTTTACTGTTCGTTTTGCTATCATGTTTTCTGGTTTTTTCTACAAGATACTGCACAGATTGGAACCAAGAAGAGAGGAAGGCAAGTTGACCAGGGGAATAGTTAGAAGCAAATTCAAAAATTACCGAGAACCATACTCAAGCATACCTTAATGATCGGTTATCAGTTATTCGTTATTGCAATATATTGATCAGCTCAACCCTGCTAGGCTTGTTAATATAGCCTTACGCCAACCCTAGCTGCGTATCTATGGACCGCGTTAGCCAACATTAATACATAATGCTGCGACGCAAGTATACTAGATTTGGTGGCAGGCATCTATGAATTGATGTTATGCGTTTATGCGCTCTGACCTCGTGTCCTTGTTTGAGACCCCAGATTCTTCAGGCTTCTTCATGACAAGGGCTCGTGACATATCTAGATATCGTTGAGCCTAACCAATGCTGTCTACCTCTACCGATATGCAAATAAGCATGGGCAAGCTTTGGGTTCGGTTTTCAGGACCTTTGCTCAAAAAAAAATACCCACTGAAAATGAGAGACTCTGGACTATACCCATAGGTATATGGATAACACAAGTATTGTCCATCAAGTCCAGGGATATGCTCATGACTGTCTCCATTCAACAACTTGACGGCACACCTCCATTTCATTTCATCGATCTACCTCAAAACGCTTGCCCACGTATCATCCATTCCCCAAATGTCTTTTGTCAAAGCTCAGCCAGAAGATCTTGGTATCTTCTGTTTTGTGCAGTATCATCTCACCTCACGTGTCCTCGCAACCCTATCATACGTACTACGTATACCGTGCCTGACTGAAATCCTTCGCCACCGCGGAGTTAAGCAACCCCTCGCAACATCGCACATCAAACCTCCCACAAACCGATGACCAATTTACCAAAACGCACGAAATCCGACCCAAGAATTGATCGAAAATTCGAATTTCACATCGACAAAGCTGTATCGACCAATCAGACACTCGAGACAACCGGACGTAAGAAGAACGGGAATCGGGCCGAGCGGAGGTCGGCAAGTTCGCGTCCTCCTTTTTACCGACTCGACGTAGCACTGCAAAAAATCCCTCATTTAACTAGACTATGCTTTTTTCAGGGCCGTCGTATCGCACCAGACCACACACGCGAAACGACTCAAACGAGACCCTCGAAAGTTTCGAGGACGAGTCGACAAGAGAAAGAACAGGGATTGTTTAGTGTCGTGGATCATATTGGGAGAAAAACAGCGTACTATGTACACTTTACTACGTAGTACGTCGAGGGTCAACAACCTCTCAGCAAATTCGAGCTTTTTTCTCAGAGTACATACGAAGCATACATGCATGATGCATATGTAGCTAGGCATTTTTTCTTCTTCTTGTTCTTTCTTTTTCGTCGGAAAATTTATTTATTTATTGTTTGTCATGTCATGTCATGTATCTGAGGGATTTTTCGTTTAGACCGTACTCACCCGTACTTGACGCATGTTGTATATAACCAGCATACATACATACGTACAGAAGTAATTACTAGTACGTATCTTCGTTTTGATGGTGTTGACGTCATTGGGACTTGGATTTGGCTCAGGGGTAGATTACGAAGACCCGAGTGAACTACTACGTACATACTATGAGAGAGTTCGGTTCGTTCGGATGCTGAGGTGCATGGCGAGAGAGCCGAGTGGATTGCTTGCCAGTGGATAGAATCATTGATGCGTAGAAATTTGTATGCATCGATGTATGCCATCTAAGATACAATTGACGAGCTATTTCCAGGCTCTCATGTCATCCATTCAGAAAGCACAGCAGTAACAACACTACGTAGCTACGTATGTCCATGCATACCTTCCAACAAACATGTGCCCAACCCCATGATCTAGAACCAACCTGTCATATCCCTGCCCATACCTATGGAATGTCAACCCATCCAGATCTAATCCTCCAAAAACCCCGCCAAGAGAAAGCCACGACCTTAGCATTCCAGATGACCTTGATAGTTTGCATTCCTCGGTGATTGGTCTGTACTTTAGTTGTGCGGAAAACGTGCCTGGAATTCACATCCGTGGAAAATTCATCTCGCTGCAAACGTGGTTCTAAAAGTACATAGCTAGGGATGAGTTTGGTTTGAGTCGTGGAATGTCAAACGTCCAGATACATCGATACAATGGCTATGCAGCCTTACGATGGCATCTATATGCTTGAGTGTTGGTACTCATATCTCTTAACACACTCAATGCTTACGAACATTCAATTTGGCTGGCTAATCAGTAAACGGGCGGTGTTTGACTTTACAATAGATTTCCATAGTCCTAGCTCTAAAACTGAAGCCGATATGTTCTGTCCCTCGACCGTATATCACCAGTTTTGGAAGGTTCAATGACACGCAAGCGATTGAATCGTCTACCTACATAAGTAGCTCAAGTAGTATTGTTGTACGTATCTTTGAAATAATCAAACTGATACGACAAAGCATCGATGAAATCAGAAAAACATTGAGGTACTGAACAGTATATATATTGCCAGCTCCGGAGTAAAGTAAGACAATTCACTGCAACCCCTTCGAAGAAAATAGGATAAAAATGAATGACAAGAAATGGAACGCTACTACAAGATGTATACCAGCTTACTGTACACCTCGAAGTAATAAAAAAGGCCTTGGATACGTGCTGCCAAAATGCTGGTTCCTGTCGCGGTTTCCATTTTAGGAATTTTCTCGACACATGCTGTTTAGCCCTAACTCAGGAAACCACCGTTTTGTCCTACGTACAGAGTATGTAGGCAGAATCTAAACAAATGACAGGAACATGTAATTGACTCTTCCTTGTAACTAGAGAAGTAGTTACTACTACAAGACCGACTCCATGACCTCTCCGCGGAATTCAACACTCATACAAAAACTCGACTTTCAGGATGCGTACTACGCAACACAGAACCAAAAAATTAAACGTTTCGCATAAATTTCGCCTCACAACTCAACTCTGGCTCAAACGAAAAAAAGTGGATGACAGAACGAAAAGAAAAAAACACGTTTCAGCCGAACCATGGTACTCGTCAACAAGTCATTGTTTTCTAGAAGGATTTCAAAAGTGTGGCTCAGATTTCAAAAAAAATTAATTAATTAATTAACCTATTTTCTCCAGCGGCTACATGCTGGCGGAGTTATGTAGTTATGTACACTTTGCGCTATGGTAAGAGGGAAATTTACACAAGTCTGCCGTACGTAAGTATGCACTCACTCACTCTACTCTAACTACCACCACGGTGTAAAGGAAGTTGAGAAACAATGAGAGATTTTTGATTAGTGTAGTGTTGCATCGCATCGCATCTGCATCGAGTCTATCTACGTATCAAGCCACAAATCCTCATCACGAAAATATCCGCACAAATCACACTCGAATACGTACTTCCGTTCCTCCGTATGTATGTACGCACCAAAGTACGACGACAAGATTTTTCAGGGTTGGCGTTGACGTGGTGGTCGGTGTCGCCGCTCGTGTATGTAATTAAGAACAACCTTTTCCTTTTGTGTCATGTCATGGCATGTTCGAATCGAAAAAAGAAAGCCGTAGATGTAGGAGTAGTACGATCGAGTACTTATGCATAATGCTAAGATAGTAAAGTTCGTTGGTCATGCGAGCATGACGGTATGTACATACGTAGTATACAGAGTACATGGGAGGGACATAATTGCCTCAAATGAGGGTTCTGATGCGACGTACCCCGTATACACCGACTATTTCGACTGACAAGAACAAGGTTTCGTTGATGACTACGCACATATTCAATGTAACTAAGTTACTGTACATTGTTGAAAATGCAGACTCGGCATTTGACTCATTGTTTACAGAGTAGACAGTGTACTATAGGCAATTGGAGTTCTACATCCTGATCAACGCCAAAATGAGGCAACTAAACTCTGACCAATCAGATACCCACAAAACGCACTGGTTGTAACGGCCGAACCGCCGAGCGGACAGAGCAGATGCAAAAAAAATCTTTAAAGGGTGCCGATCGTTTTTTCGCTTTCTCCGAGTTGGCTTTAGTCTATTTCGGGGTTAGATGTATTTTTAGTAAGATTGTTACAGCGCCAACCGCGGCAGGACGGAGAAACTCGATGAATCATTGATACAGGCGGTATTTTATTAGCTTTCAAAATTACGAGCCTCAAATACGAGGACGTACATCGTCAACACTGAATGGCGTGTATATATATGGGATAGACAGGATGACGACGCTCATGCAATTCCAAGAGCATTGGCTGCAATATAGAGATAGGATCAAGAGGTACATAGTTACAATGTATGTAGCAGCGTGGTGTGCAACAACTATTCGGAGTTTGGCATCATTCGTGTCGCCATTCAAGCCTTGGCATGTCTATCATTGTCTACCTCTTAGCAAGAGTATCGCGTGAAAGAGATCATACATAGTATGCATGTACAATGCAAAGATGGAATATCAAGACTTGGGGTACGTAGACTAATTGCTGATCATGAGCAAAAATAGATCTGACCAACGTCCCCAAGCCCTCGGGCATCGAGACTCAAATAAGGGTGAAGAGATGTAAATGGTTAAATGCTGAATGTATCCAATCAGATTGACGCAAAACAGAGATTCAGCGTAGGCAATCTTCAAAAGACTTGCAGACACGAAAATTGTATCGATCTTTTGAGTTCTCCTATCTCTCCCGCACTTCCCGTCAGCAAACAGAGAAGAAGCCAAGAATTCCAATGATTGTCCTACAAGCCACGATGCTGCGTATGCTCTCCGGCAGTCCAGCTGATTGATATTCACATATTTGGGAAGTATCCCAATGTCTTGGT
Source organism: Talaromyces sp. PL2406 (assembly GCA_023626215.1). Classification (NCBI taxonomy): domain Eukaryota; kingdom Fungi; phylum Ascomycota; class Eurotiomycetes; order Eurotiales; family Trichocomaceae; genus Talaromyces; species Talaromyces sp. PL2406. The sequence continues at coordinate 10,484 of JAMAGL010000050.1, read as the reverse complement.
AGCATACAATCCGAGTCAGCCAAGAGTCCCCCTGCCAAGCTGCCCAGACAATAAATATGGTGATCATATTGAGTGCATCGTACACATGATGAACATTACATACGTACGTCGGCAGGTTGTAGGCTGCACAATTCATCGTACCCTATGGAGTAGTAGGTACGAAACACGAAGTGATTGCATATCCAAGCATATGATTGAGGTTGAGGCAGTGCTAGGAGTACATACCCAACTCATCACTGCCAAGTTGCCAATCTCTATGAATGTGTACGCGATGTTGGGGGTTGGATAGGGGCGGTGGAATGTCTATTTACTTGGCTTTGACTCTATTCAGCTATCTATCTGGGCAGTGCAATGTGCATTTTAGAAGTCAGTCTCGACTTTGTCGCGTTTGGCGTCTATTTCGCGATTCTTCGTTCACTGTACGGAGTTCTACACAGAGCTTCATCGCGTATTGTATCGACGGTATGATGACTGTACGACGATACAATACAGCTAGTATAATTGACGTCCCCACTAATCCTTTCACTAACTGAAATTTACCGCAATACCCGTAATACGCAAATACCATCGATGCTAAGAAGGTAGAACAAGTTTGAAACACCGTTACTATGGCGACCAACAATAGCTTTGCTTGGCCCCGTAACAGTGGTACCCATATTAAATTTACCCTTTCTTTGGATCTTGAGGAACTTTCTACATAGTACAAAAGCAAATTATCGAAATCAGGCGCGTATATAAAATCGACACCATCACAAAATCTTGTAGTGCATTCAATGCATTGAAGGAAAATGGTGATGATGATCATTGAGTCATGACTCTGTCAGAAAGTTATGATGTAATTTTCAATCAAGCCCAGGTTTCAGCGATTAGCTTGCGCACGGGGCTGCAAGCGGATTGAGATTTTTCTTTTTTCTCGATTTTCGATTGTCACGATTGTACGGAGTATTTGTGGCGTGCGGTACGGACCGTACAGACGTACACAATTCAGACAGATGAATGAATTGTATTCATCGAATTGATGGTTAATTGATTAATTAATTGCAAGAATTTACACTGCAAAGTTCAAATCAAGTTCCAAAGTCGACCAAATTCAATCTCCGCGATGATCGGGTAATTAATCTCCATATACTCCATATCATACTCCATACTCCATACTAAGTTACCACCGATAAGAAATACTCATTAAATACGCCCAATCCCAAAAAGGCAAGTCCGTCCATCGATGAACCTAATACCTCACCATTGACCAATAAGGCGCACGCGATTAGTTACTGCTCGCTGTTAGTCATACTAGCTACTAAAACCGAGTACGTAGCTTAACTAACTAGCTTAGCTAGGTAGCTAGCGAAAAATGGCGCATACAATGAGTTACATGAGATTTGCCTACCAAGGTCGATATGGAAAGGACGTATCTTTCAAGGCGTGTGTGAGTGATGGGATCGGAGAATTTCGATTTGATCTGAGATTTGACAGCTGTCACATCCCTGCTTTTTTTTCCCCCATTAACTCAATACAATACATTCAAGACAATAATGGAATTGATGAAGCGATTGTTCGCGTGCATTGAATAATCTGTCCTTGATCACTCCAAAAACAAGTCGGTTTTTTGTGGAAATCGTGGGTACTTTTATCCCCGGCTAATGAACAAACTAGCCGTTACCTACGGAGTGGATTGGAGTCAATTGACCAATCACAGCCCTCACAACAGGTCTGTTCCTGAATATCATCTTTGTGTTAACACTATTAAGGAGGGTTAAGGAGTTGGGTTCTGTTTAAGGAAAGTTATGGTCCATGATTATCGACTCCACCGGGTAACTTTGTTATGCGATTATGGAGTCGGAGATACGTACTTGTTAAAGTGTGTGTGTGTGTAATGCGCAAGTAGGCGGTATTTGAAGAGGCGAGCATGGACGATGTACGACATATGGTGATCGCTATTTAGTACGAAGTAGTAGTAGCTTATTCTTGAGTCTTGATTCTTGACGCGACAACGTGTAACTACTGAGTATGGTGCCCTTGCAGATGGAGAGACACATTAGCATTAGATGGACCTAGGTACAACACCATGCTGTGCTCTGATGCTGACGCGTCTAATGCCTGCTCTTCACATGTAGATCATAATCATCGACGTCAACTGGCTAGACCTACATAGTACGGAGTACTCAGGTCTTGACTCTGTCCTTCTCCGTTTATGGACAGCTCCATGGCTGTCCGTCACTAGTTAGCTCATAACTACAGCTCCTGAAGATATTCGCCACTCCTGACTCCTACCTCGCATTAAGGCACTTGAATGTAATAGAATTGTCTGAAGTTGAAACATCCACGAACACATACCTTTCCTAACTATTGACCGTCCTGAGCTGTATGAGGATATCCTCCGCGACAACGGCACAGAAGCGGTACGGAGCAAAGACATGAAACAGACATGGCTAGTATCTTACCTTTTTAATCTTTACGACTCTATCTAACCCACAGGAGTTCGTACGGTAACATAATTACGGAGTAGGTACATGACTAATCCTCTTCTGTACTGACCAAAAACACAAACGCCAAAGCTACGTTAGCTCATAGCAAGCTACCTGCGTCGTCGCGTTTTGGTTCATACCGTACAAGAATTTCAAGAAGTACGTACTATTAATCTCGGAAGACGGCCGAGCTTTGTCAGTGTCAGTGTCGCGACTCGCAAGCTTTGATCTTTTGGCGTTAACTAGATCGATTGCGTACATGACAACTGTCAGGACTCGAATCGCAGATACGTAGATACGTAGATAACTCTCGATAGCATCAATGGAGCAGCACATATCCTCAGGGGATTCTCTAGTTATGAGTGCTACGCTGACTACTCCTATCCCTCTGCATACCACATACTAAGTGCGTACCATCGCACTAAGCCGGACAGGGATAGCTTTGAAGCTTTCCCTAGAATGGCTAACTCGTCTCGATCAATACAGACAATCTCTTTAACGTACGGAGTACGGAGGTGGGAGTCAAAAGTGATGGGAATACGCTAAATATTAGCGCATGCGCTAGTCTTATATATAGTAATTTAATCGTTTGTTTTTATAGACCTAAACTAAATATAGTTAGATAGGAGCTCTATAAACAAATAAGAGAGCTTGAATATATTTCTAGCTGTAACTAATTATGATATACATTTCTAGTGCCGTTTAGCTTATCTTGGCATTCCCATCACTTTTGACTCCCACCTCCGTAGTACGTACAGTATTACGAAGTAAGTAACATCGACTAATCGTGCATGATGCATGCTGATGCATGTCGGTATTGTGTTGTGATTGGTCAATGGGTGCGACGTATTATCTGGAAGAGTTGATTGGTTGAAGCTTGCCGAGCTGGTGTGGAGGTTGTGAGCCAATGGGAGGGGAATAATGACTTTCTGCGATCACTGTCTACGTAGTGTCAAAGTGATGAGATGCGTTACATAACTAGTATTGTTGAATATTGGAGGCGAGGATAGCGACGCGACGACTCGTCTTCTAGGAATCGGACTAAGTAAGGAGATGCGCTCATGAGTACAGAGTAATTGTCCTACGTAGTATTTGGGTCTAGGGATAATCACTTACTCATCCGCTTAATCAGCCACCACTGATTCTACTTTTTTGGCCTATCCCAAAAAATACAAAAGTAAAACTTCGCTAGTGATTTATCCTCGCCCTGAATCGCTGACTCAAGCGGCAAGCCATCATACCTGCCAAGTCAGCATTCGATGTAATATGACTACAGTACGTATGTCAAGCCAAGCGAATAGTTAATGTTTACTACATACGGAGTAGGGCGGTAGGACAATGCATAGAATCACGAGAGAAGATTGATATGGGTCTTGGCGACGCAATCCGGCTTAGCAGAATGCTTGGCAGGACCCGTTGTGAATCCTGGACGTAGATCATTACTTGCGGTGCATACGGAGTACACTTACCGTCGTGCGAGTGCCAGCAGAAGCAGACATGAAGCGGGGACCACAAATAGGATCGTCTCTTCAAACAGTAATGTGAAGTCGAAGTCATCCAAACAGCCCTCGACCACAGGGCCAAAGACGTCTTCATCTACAGGTCGACACTCACCGCGCATTTTTGTGTATGTGCACAGGGTGGTGCGTAAGCTGTCGCGACGGCAGATCCTCGACTGGGATCACCTTGACTTGGTGTGGAAGTGTCAAATAGAAGTGATAAGGCTGTGAAGACTAACAGTGCTCGAATAATTGAAAATATCTTACCAATGCTGACTATCCGTCACTTCTGGCTTAGCTAGATTTCGGCTATAATCTATGACCATGATATATGATAGTATAGTTTGAATCAAGTACTCTTCAAAACAAGTATCTACTGCTGCCTGAATATGATCATTAATACCTAAACAGGCTTGCTTGGTCTATGATGTCGCTGGCGCTATTTATCCTCCCTTGGTGATATTTATCCCCCAAACCATGCGGCACGGGTATTTAATGGTAAATGTAAGAGGGGGTTTACGAGAGCGTAGTAGTAGGGGTCTGTATTGTTAGCAGCTATTTGCTGCCCTCTAGGAAGCCGCGCCGCTGCGGCTTCAAGATATGCGCTCTGCTGACTAATACGTGCTAGCTAGCCTAGCCGAGGTCACGTGGATCACGTGTCTCCAGTACATGAAGCTATCCGCAATGTCATTCATTCCACGGCCTTACAGTTTTTGTATGGAAATTACAGGTGGCCGGTTTACCCGTGAATTACGTTAAGTAACATCGACTAGTTAATCATGCATGATTGTAGATGCTGATGCATGGCGGGTTTGTGATGTGATTGGTCAATGGGTGGGAAGTATTTATCTTGATGATCTGATTGGTTGAAGCTTGCCGAGCTGGTTTGGAGGGTTGTGAGCCAATGGAATTGATATACACACTTACTTCAATCGTTGATGAGATGAAGTACGTAGGAGACTATTGAAGATTGGAGGTGAGGATAATGACGCAACGCTTCGTCTTCTAGCAATCGGATGGAGTACGGGGATGCGCTCATCAGTCATTGTATTCGGGTCCAGGGTAACTTGCAAGACTTTAGTCATTCGCTTAATCAGCCACCACTACCCCGAAGATTCCAAAAGCAAAACTTCGCTGGTTTGACCTCGCGTTGAGTCGCTGACTCAAGCCATCATACTTGCCAAGTCAGCATTCGACCAACGGCGATGACATCTAGACAGTCCGAATAAAGATGTGCGTACAGACGTAGCCATACGGAGGCTTCAAATTCAATGTCGGGTAAGCCGATTGATGGTTCAATCTCCTAGTCTTGCCGGTTATACCGACCGAAGCGCAGGCGACTAAGTGTGTATTTGGTTCGGATCTACGATTTTTCAATGTTCATTCTCGTCGATGATTACTGGATGGCCTGAAGCGGCGTTCATTCACTCGACTATTTACAAGATGGAAGATACAGGTGCATGAAGAAGAGAGCCGTCTTTGCCGTCGGGGAGATAGCTCCACTAGAGTGACAGCAATCAGATTGTTGCGGAGCATCGCAAGTAACAACCATAGCAAGTCTAGTCTGGTATAATTTGTACTGCAGAATCTGTAGTAAGGATACTGTCATATATGGAAAGCAAGGGAAGCGCCAGGATGGAAAGAAAAAAGACAAAAATCGCGCATACAAATTATTTGTCCGACCGCCGCCCACGCCTTGAAAAGTTGACCAGAGGAGGACCCTTGCCCACTAAACCCAAAGCGGAAGAATACGGAGATAGAGAAAACGTGCGTTTTCTCGCCAGCTAAGCCGAATACGGGAGGAACCTAAACACAAGAAAAAATTTACGGGATCGCCTCTAAGGCAACAAGGCAACAAGGCAGCAAGGCAAAAGGCAAAAGGCAAAAGGCAAAAGGCAAAAGCAAAATGACGCTTGTCAGAGAATTTCTCGGCCAGTGAGATGATGACAACCGACGTAGTTTATGTATGGAGTAGTCGCACGACTTGGATATCCCCGTATGGAGAGAGCGAGGAAAAAAAAAGAATTTGGAGCGCGCAAAAAGGTAAAAAAAAAAAGAAAAAAAAATTATTAACGAAGAAGCTAGATTGTGAACCAATTAGCGTCCGTGTAAATCTCTCTGCTTCGGATGGGACCAGTCGGCACGCCTGTCCCGGGATTTCATCGATCAGCAACTCCACCTTTTCATCGAGTACGATACTGATACTGATACGGATTTACAGACTCCGACGATACGGAATCTATATTTTTGGAGTCGCGTTGTACTGAGAAATATTAATAGATACAGAAATATATGCGAAATTTTGCTTATCGTGATGGTCAAAGAGTAGGCAAGAAAGAACAAAAAGCAACGACGGATAGACCATATGACGTCGATCATGTCATGACGCCGGAATGTGCTACTATTTTTGAGGTGAGAATCACCATTTGACAGCACCCATGTGCTAATCTGTTGATTGCATCTACGTATCTGCCTATCAAGTATGCGATGGACGGAAGGGTAAAAACGGGGCCAATCACCCAATGCAGTAAAGTAAAATTACCATCCCGTCATAGCCGAACTGTATGCGGACGGCGGCAAAACCGCTAGGACCCATTCGGGGCAAACGGCATTACTAGCGCGCACTCCCGCCTGCCAAGTGGAGAACAAGAAAGGTACATGTTTCCGTCATTACCGCCCGTAAATTAACCCGTAAAACGGGTAGATCCTATGGAGCTGCTAAGTTGTTTCTGTTTGTTGCGGCTGTCCCCCCCTCTGCCTCTCTCCCTGGTCTTGCTCTTCCTGCCGAAGTGGTTCCGTCCTCGTTCCTTCTCTTCTTAGCTCTCACCGTCGCGCCGAACCAGAACCTTTCCACACCAAAGCTTCTTGGAATAAATAAGACGCCCCAATCCCTCCCTGACTTTCGTTTCTCTCACTTTTTTCCTACTCTCCCTTTCCCTTCTTTATCTCCATAGGAAATCCTCCCAATTCTTCCATTGTTGCTTAGTGTGTCCCTTCGTCTACCTGCTCAGTTGCCAGGCTATCGAGAGGCTGGTGAGCCCCAACATCGATAGCAAATATGGCTGAACGGAGAATCTCCTATGCGGCCGATGTCGAAAACGGCCAGAACACTCGCAATTCTACTGATATCAACAACGATGGCGCCGCTCTCGATGAGTACACCGCGTTAAACCGCTACATCTCGACTGCTCGCGACCGTCGTCGCGGTTCCACCTCCAGCGCTGGTGGTCTCAACGAGGACGACAAGCCCAAGAAGAGCTGGTGGAAGTTCGGTAGCTCTGGCGCTGCGGCCAGCAACGAGCTTTTTGTCGCCCCCGATGACTGGGTTGACACCGACATTCGCGCTGGTTTGAAGAGCTCAGACATTGAGCCCCGTCGTCGCAAGACTGGTTACAACGAGCTTGTCACCGAAAAGACGAATCTGTTCATTCAGTTTATTGGTTACTTCCGTGGTCCCATTCTTTATGGTATGTCTACACTTCTGCGGAAGTCTGGGTGCCCGCTCAATTGAGCCAATTGGGCGCTCAGACACAGTTGTACATCCCGTTCATTGGCTAACAGTCAACAGTTATGGAATTGGCTGTCCTCTTGGCTGCTGGTCTTCGTGACTGGATTGACTTGGGTGTCATTATCGGTATTTTGATGCTTAACGCTATCGTCGGTTGGTACCAGGAGAAACAGGCTGCCGATGTAGTCGCTTCTCTCAAGGGTGACATTGCTATGCGTGCCTGGGTTATTCGTGACGGTTCCGAGCAGGAGATCCTTGGTAAATTAATATTACTCGCCTTCAAATGGGATTCTTACTAATTTTAATCTGATAGCCCGCGATCTCGTCGTCGGTGATATCGTCATTCTCGAGGAAGGTCAGGTCGTCCCTGCCGATGTCCGTCTTATCTGCGACTACGAACAAACCGGTGACTTCGAAAAGTACAAGGAGTACCTCGCCACCATGGCCGAGGACACTCTCAAAGAGAAAGGTGAAGACGATGACGAGGAGGAGCACCACACAGGCCACTCCATCGTTGCCGTTGACCAGTCTGCCATCACTGGTGAATCTCTCGCTGTCGACAAGTACATGGGTGACACCTGCTACTACACCACTGGTTGCAAACGTGGCAAGGCTTTCGCTGTTGTCACTGCTACTGCCAAGCACTCCTTCGTCGGAAAGACCGCCTCTCTCGTCCAGGGTGCTCAAGATCAGGGTCACTTCAAGGCTATCATGAACTCCATCGGTACATCTCTCCTCGTCTTGGTCATGTTCTTCATTCTCGCTGCCTGGATTGGTGGTTTCTTCCGTCACCTCAGGATCGCTACGCCGGAATGGTCTGACAACACTCTTCTTCATTACACTTTGATTCTCTTCATCATTGGTGTTCCTGTCGGTCTTCCTGTCGTTACCACCACCACTCTCGCCGTCGGTGCTGCCTATCTCGCTCAGCAAAAGGCTATTGTCCAGAAGTTGACCGCTATCGAGTCCCTTGCTGGTGTCGACGTTCTCTGCTCTGACAAGACCGGTACTCTGACTGCTAACCAGCTCTCTATTCGTGAGCCGTACGTCGCTGAGGGTGTTGATGTCAACTGGCTCTTCGCTGTTGCCGCCATCGCCTCTTCACACAACGTCAAGAACTTGGACCCCATTGATAAGGTTACCATCCTCACTCTCCGTCGTTATCCTAAAGCTCGTGAGATCCTTGCCCGCAACTGGGTTACCGAGAAGTACACTCCTTTCGATCCCGTCTCCAAGCGTATTACCACTGTCTGTACCTGCGATGGTGTCCGCTACACTTGTGCTAAGGGTGCCCCCAAGGCTATCCTCAACTTGTCCGAGTGCTCTGAGGAGGAGGCCCGTCTCTACCGTGACAAGGCTGCTGAATTCGCTCGACGTGGTTTCCGTTCTCTCGGTGTCGCCGTCCAGAAGGAGGGTGAGCCCTGGCAATTGCTTGGAATGTACCCTATGTTTGACCCCCCCCGTGACGACACTGCCCACACCATCACTGAAGCCCAGAATCTCGGTCTTTCCGTCAAGATGTTGACTGGCGACGCTATCGCTATTGCCAAGGAAACTTGCAAGATGCTTGCTCTGGGTACCAAGGTCTACAACTCTGAGCGTCTCATCCACGGTGGTCTCACTGGCTCCCGCCAGCACGATCTCGTTGAGCGTGCCGATGGTTTCGCTGAAGTCTTCCCCGAGCACAAGTACCAGGTCGTCGAGATGTTGCAACAGCGTGGTCACTTGACTGCCATGACTGGTGACGGTGTCAACGACGCTCCCTCACTCAAAAAGTCTGACTGTGGTATCGCCGTCGAGGGCGCCACCGAGGCTGCTCAGGCTGCTGCCGATATTGTCTTCCTTGCTCCAGGTCTTTCCACCATTGTAGACTCTATTAAGGTCGCTCGTCAGATCTTCCAGCGTATGAAGGCATATATCCAATACCGTATCGCTCTCTGTCTCCACTTGGAAATCTACCTCGTCTCCACCATGATCATCATCGACGAGACCATTCCTGCTGACCTGATCGTCTTTATTGCTCTCTTCGCTGATTTGGCCACCATCGCTGTGGCTTACGATAACGCTCACTACGAACAACGTCCGGTCGAATGGCAACTTCCCAAGATCTGGGTCATCTCCATCATCCTCGGAATCTTACTCGCTGCCGGTACCTGGATCGTCCGTGGTGCTATGTTCATGTCCAACGGTGGTGTCATTGAGAACTTCGGTCACCCCCAGGGTATCATCTTCCTCGAGGTCGCTCTTACTGAGAACTGGTTGATTTTCGTTACCCGTGGTGGCAAGACCTATCCTTCCTGGCAACTCGTCGGCGCCATCTTCGGTGTTGATGTTTTGGCTACTCTCTTCTGTGTCTTCGGTTGGTTGACCAAACCCGAGCACCAGGTCACTCACCCCTCTGACCCTGCCACCTTCTCCGCCAATGGCCACACCAGCATTGTCACCGTGGTCATCATCTGGGCCTACTCCATTGGTGTCACCATTGTTGTTGCCACCGTCTACGCTATCCTCACTGACATCCCCTGGTTGGACAACCTCGGTCGTCAGACTCGTTCCAAGGCCGACACTGCCATTGAGAACATGATCGGCCATCTCTCCAAGTTGGCTATTGAGCACGAGCAAGACCGTGCTACTGGTGCTTCCCGCTTCGTCATCGGCACTCGTGCCCCTGAGGAAGAGGATGATGAGTAAATGCAGTAATACCCATTTTTTCATTTGCCGTACATCAATGATTTTTGGTTTCGACTCTAGGGACTAAGTCATGAGGATAGGAAGTGAACTCGGTGGAGTCAATATTCTTTCATTCTTTGTACACCTTTATTTTAACTTCACTTCTACTACTCGCTTTTTTCTTTCTCTTTTTAATCTTTTTTTCTATGCTGGGATGATCCTTTCCCATGCTACCAGACCACCCAATCTTTTTCTGATCCAGTTGTCCACATGCACTTATTGCTTGGTTGCCGTGTGTGTCTTGCTCTTTCCAAAATCAATGCACAAACAAAAGAAAGAAAA
>JAMAGL010000049.1:0-28405 GCA_023626215.1 Talaromyces sp. PL2406 | reverse complement strand
AGATTTTAGTATATATTAAAATATTAGATAATAAAGTAGCTAATTAAATAATTTAAGAAATTATTAATAATATATTAATTATAGAGCTAGATCTAAGGGTATAATTAGAATATATAATATTTTAAATCTTAATAGTAATTATTAAATCTTTTATCTACTAGATGCTATATAATAAATAGGAATAATCTTAGAAGAGATTTTAATATAATAAAGATCTTTTCTAATTAGAGGTTAGACTAAGTAAAGATATACTTACACTATATAATAGTATATACTAAGTGATTAATTTAGTTATTATATAGATATATATTATTAAGATCTCTCTATACGCATATCTCTATAATATTAATAAAGCTGACACTGATCAATCCTAATATAGTTATAGATATTAAATTATTTATTATATTCTTCTAAAGTATAGAAACTAGATAAATAAATAATATTAAATATAAATAGATAAAGCTCTATATATAGATATTAAAAATATTCTTTATAATCTAATTATAATAGTATAAGTAGCTAAGATAATCTTAAGGATAGAATTATTCTAGTAATTTAGAATAGTTCTACCTACTATATTAATATATATATAATATAGATAAGTGAATACTAGTATATAAAAATGAAGAAAGGCTAGAAAAGGCCTAATATATATATAGATATAGAATAGTTATAATAATTATTAGTAGAGGTGGCTTAATATTTATATTTATAGTTAAATACTATATAGCTGCACTAGAGTGGCTAGGACAGCCTATGAATAATACATACATACATACATACATACGTGTCCGGCTTGGAGCATATTGGCGAAGCCAGAAACAGATTACGTTGTATAAGCATTGGCTTGGAGCAAAGTTCGTGCCAGAAACAGCCTAACGCATGGATTGTTGTTGGCTTGGAGCGTGTTCGGCTTGGAGCACATTGGCAAAGCCAGAAACAGCTTACATTGGCTTGGAGCCTGTCGGACTTGGAGTGAAGCTGGCTTTAGGCACGTGCTCTAGTAGATTCATCAAGAACTCGAGTGCTGTCAGCTCTCCCCCTTCATCAAGTCATCATTCTGCACCCCTGAGGCCTGGAGGCTTTCAGAAAGTAGCTTGTGCTCTGGAATACCCAGAACATTCATGCAAATAAAACCCGCCTCATTCGTGCTCCTGAGGCGGTGCCCAGCTAATGCGTCGCAAGAGCCTGGCACTTAAAAATAGCAAGATTTCGGAGTATGCCCTTGGTGTAGCGTTCTTCCCAACAAAACTCTACACCTCGTGCAATTGACCATCGAACCTCATGTTAGTAATATTATTGTCCCAACCGGCTAGCTGAGGGTAGACTGACGTCTGGAGTATAGAAAAGAGACTTGAAATGAGAATCCGTGGATTGCCTTGCGTAACTGTATGTTGTCTATTTTGAGTCCATTCTCTCCTTGTCTTGGTTGCATTGTCTAACCATGGCCAAGATCTTATCTTGTGGAACGCCCTTTCGAGCAGCTGCAAAAACAGCCTCAAGTTGCTGGCATTTCCCGTTCCGCATCACATCTAGCAGATCTTCCACGGATTGGTGAACGAGTTTCAGCTCTTCCTCAGTCAGTTCTAATGCGATTGCGTCTTCATCAATAGCGCGCTGCCTGCTTGACTGGGTATCTCCGTTCTTGGAGCCATACGGTAGTGCAGCCACTATGGCGTAGGGCCGGGGAGGACTATAGGTGTTATCTCTTAGCCACCCTGATGCCTTGAAGCTAGTCAGTCAGTAAGGGAAGTACGAAAATAGTGGACATACATGAACTATGAGATGAAGTGTAATTGATGGTAGGCTTCAACAGCCATTTCAGAGTAGATAAGATGGGCGCTTTTGATTGTTGCAGGATCAGGGTTAGAAACCATGGGCTTCAAAAACCATGGAGTAAATTATGTCCGAAGCTTGTCCGAGATAGCCCCTTCAGTTTATTGACGCTAGATAAATTTAGACTAGCGTCACTTCTGGTTGTAGGCGCTATCCACTACCGAGCTGGCTACAATATTGTAGAGACCCTTTGTGGGCGCTTATCCACTGTCTCGAGCTGGTTATAATATTGAGGGCACATGATGCCGCCGGGCAAAATTTAAACGCTTCCCGCCTCCTATAGCGTGGTTAGGCGAGGTCCTATCGGCCGTTCAGAGAGATACTCCAGAGTGCTCCAGAGTACGAGGTGCTCCAGAGTAGAGTTGCTCCAGAGTAGAGTTGCTCCAGAGTAGAGTTGCTCCAGAGTAGAGTTGCTCCAGAGTACGAGTTGCTCCAGAGGCAAATTAGCGCAGCGCTGGGCGCAGCGCTTAACAGTTTGCGAAAAGTAAGCATTTGTCTACATAGCGCCCCATGCTCCGGCAGCCTCTCCGAAATCTTATTAGACACGGCCGACGCCCACATCAACTGTTAAGTAGACTTGTCTTTACTGCTGAACAGGACACAAGGCTCTCGATCATTGGCCTGTGACGATGTGTAGCTAGTGTAGCTACTGAAATAATACAGTGAACTTGTAGGGTCGGGTTTTGTTGCCTGACATAGATCGATCATAAATAGAACATTCCAACCGAGCGAGTCACGGATACGAGTCATACTAATATTTACAGCGAGCCTTGCTCCAGTGATTTGGGGGCAGCCTACGACGTCGCAATCGGATTTTTAGTTATCAGTGTGCTCATTTCAACTAGTCGGTGTGGGGAACAAGCCTGAGTGGCTTTCGGGCTTTATGGCCTGATAAATTGAAAATTAGAAAATTTTCTGGTTCCTCTGCCTGGGGATGCCGTAGACCCCGTAATGCACGCGATCTATGACTCACTTCTAGGCATCAGCGTTCATTTATCAAATGCCCCACCATGTCTCAATGTAAAACATGGCTTTGTTTCGCTGACCCTACATTCAGCTGCGAGCCGGCTTCCTGAACTTAATAAAGCTGATAATAATTCAGCTAGTTAGTAGTATCCGTCTGAGGTGAGCTTGTTGATCTGACGTAAGCTCTAAAATATCTAAGAAAACTATATTAAGCGCTCTCAAGTAATTGTAATAGCAGATATATATTCGTACGTACTTTATTAAAACTAGTATTAAATCATGTATCATCTGCTTATGTCTAGACTAGTGGTGACTATGATTTATATTCACGAAGTGGGAGTCGAAACCAATGATAATATGCTATTAAGAACTAACACACTAAGTCTAGTGTGGAAACCCTTAAGCCTCGCCATGGGCCACAGCGTCGGCGCCATATGGAGATCAGCAAGCCGGATCCAGCTTCTCATCTTTATCAGATCCATGGAGTAGATCTTTTAGCACTAGCTTAGCTTCTGATAAGGGCGCAATATATCTCCTAAAAGAGCACACGACTACGTACATGTACATATGATACGTAACCAATGGGGGCTGCAGTGGGTGGCCTAAAAAGCTTAGGTTTAGCTTGTTGCGACATTCGAACTACTGTAAACTAGGGAGATACGCATGTTGTTCAGCCGAAGGGAGGCAATCTGTAAAGATTTATGAGGCATTTTCCGGTCGTATCTGTTTTATCAACTACTTGAGTACGTACTAAGAGCGCTTTGACTTTTGAGTCCGAGAGTCAGCAAATCCGCAACCATACATCTATACTGCATTGCCCTTGACGTTCTATACCGCATATAGCTGGATGTTGCGCCCGATCTCCATTCGGATAAGACTTGTTTGCTAAACAAACATCTACGACCATGATCTTTTCACTAAAATGTCTAAGGCTATTCATGACAGGTGAGCGTGTGATACGATGCAATAGTCAATTTTCCCACTGCGCACTGTTCTACTCACGACCAAAGGTAAATAACATCCCCCATGCGCCCCCCTCAAGAAGTCTTACAAAGTTCTCAATCCTCTTCTCCAACAACAAAACTGTGAATTCTTCTTCAGCACTAGTCTTCGAACAGACATTTCAAGTCAACCAAGCCTATCTTGAACGAAAATGTTCTCCTTCAAACTCGTTACACTTATCGTCGCTGCCTTCGGCATGCTCGCAATGGCCGTCCCAGCCGTGGAAGAAGCTCCTGGCCTCGTCGTTCGCGAAGATCCACCAGCCTATGAGGACTGCAAAGTCTACTAAAGCGTGTAAGAAGAACCTTTTGGTCACTCAGACAAGTTCGAAACAGAATTTCGGTCTCCTCCAATGACACGCCTTTCTAACATGTGCAAGAGCAGATATTTCATTCCGACGGGGAATCTAATCGTCTGGACGGTAGAATATTACAAGACCGATGAAAGCATCATGTGGTGGCTGGAGCGTGGTGGTCAGGTGGTGGTATGAGACTATCTTCAATCAGGAAGGAATATGTGAGACTGGGATGACGGTGGATTCTGAGTCTGCTCAGGTTGATTTTGTACTTCTTGATAGCCAAGTCAACATGAATTTGTTAGGAGAGATGTAAAGGTCCCGTAATCCCCTGATCTCAAATGTAAAGCTGTTGAAGCGTACTCTGTTTTTGAACCAAGCCCTAGCTACATCGCCAAGCAATTGCCCTGGTTAATAGTCTACAATACTTATGCAGCCCTCTGTATTGGCCTCCCCCTGTCTGTCAATCGTGGCGCTAGCATTGAGTCTCATAACTTAAACCATGCGAATGGATCGACATATTCGGCAAAGCGCAGGGGCCGTTTACCATTAGAACATAAATCTGTGGGTATTTCAAGTAGGCTTCTCACTTCCATTGCCCACTTTCCCGGTGCAGGTATTATTTTGGCACAGTCATGAAGGTTCTGCGGAACCCCCCCTTGTATCCTCGCTGGTTGCTTCGAAGTTCATACTCTTGGAAAGTGATGAGTCCTGCTCAGCAGTACACTCTTTATGGCATTATTATTGCTGCTGCAATGCTGCTGGCTATAATGTTAAGCTGGGAAAGTCCGACATTATGGAGTTATAACCTCCCAAAAGCTATAGAAATACCGGCTGCAAAACCCCCTCCTATAACTTTAGACATTCCTGTCGCTATTGTGGGAGCTCAAAGTGGCGTTGACAAAATCACTGGTCAGAGGCCCAGCCGACTTGATTTCAATGTCCTTCGACACTCCGGCCCAGCCTTTGACTTGTACCTCCAATGCCAAAAGAAATTCATGGACACGGATTCAAACAATACGCTTTCATACGAACAAATTGCTCGTGAGTGCCTCAGAAATCCAAAATGGAAAACAGCATACCCTAAAGATTCAATAGAAATACATATAAGGCCATACCGAGCGTGGAACGGCGCGGCGGGAAAAGTCACATTCGATAACGGATATGCGATGCACAAAAGCGTCTTATTTCCAGTCTGGCATAGACCCTATCTTGCTCTTTACGAGGTAGATGTTTCTTTGGGACTTACTGCTACCATATTGCTAAAATACAGTTGGCAGCAAATAATCAGCGAATGTGCCATTACCTTGGCTACCGAATATCCGGAACACCAGAGGTCGACTTTCATTGACGCAGCAATTAGCCTTCGGCTTCCATACTGGGACTGTAAGTTTTTGGGGGTATATTTAGATATGATTATTTTCTAACAAGCCAAAAGGGGCCGTTAACCACTCCATACCGACTTTCTTTGCGGAAACCCACTGCACCGTGCAGACACCTACTGGCAAGGAACTGATTTCAAACCCTTTGCACCGATATAATTTCAAACCGTCAATGAGAGCTGACCTAGACCTTGCTCTCGCTGGAACGCAAAACCCTATGTACGAGTTCAATCATACAGTCCGGTGTCCTGACGATAACTACGTGGACAGATATGAGCTAATCCATGGACTATTGGACGAACTTGAGTAGATCCACCACTTGAAAACCAGAATCAGAAAGATTATTCTAACTAGGAACTGAGCAGCCTTAAAACTCGAACTTTCCAGCTCTTTTCATCTCTCGAGGGCAGTTATATGAATTTTTCAAACGTCGGAATCAGTGAAAGTGAGGTAGATAGGCAGGATGTTTCCCTCGAGATGGTACATAACGTTGTGCACCGAGCACTCGGAGGTCTAATACCCCATGGGCGCGATATCAACATGACAGATAAAGACCTGTGCGGCTATATGGGTGGCAGTTTGGCAGCCTTTGATCCAATCTTTTGGTTACACCATGCGTAAGACATTCGGAACATCGGTCCAAAAAAAGTGCTTATGAGCTAAAAATTGTGGTCAGAAACATTGACCGCATCTTTGCACTTTGGCAGGCAGTGTACCCGGAAAGCTATGTTACTCCCCGTGAGAATTATCTGGGAACGTACACTCAGGCGCCGGGCACAATCGAGTCGATTCAGACCCCGTTAATACCATTCTTTGGCAAAGACCCCAAAGTGCCGTACAATGCGATCACAGCTCGTTATACGAGGACTTTTGGCTACACGTATCCTGAACTTCTTGACTGGACTATGAGTGTGGAAGACCTGAGGAAGAATGTTTCTAATACACTGACCGCATTGTATGGGTGATCCGGCTGGATAAGATCTAAGGATCTTCACAGAGAAGCGTTCATTCAAGACTGTTTCTTTATTCTCCTTTGGGAGTAAAGTGACATTCATAAATTCTATATTAGACAAGATATGTGTTCAAACGTGCTTGAATTTATACTCATCCTCGCGTTTTGTTCTCGTGTCCTTTATGCCGACTCGACCACTCTTTCAGCTTCGCAAAGTCTTTACATACGTGTAGCTGACCATCAACAATCGGCGGCCAATCGGGGCTGATAACTAACAGTGTAGTATCAATTGAGCACATAAGTCCTTGCCTTACAGCCTCAACGCAATGAAGAACGTGGTCCCAACCGACACTATCGATTGATGCTTCGCTGGCATTTAACTGGTAAAGAGTGTCCCTGATTTGATCCTATGAAAGAGAACTTTAGGGTTAAATCCAATCTATTCATATAATATATCGGGTGAGAAAAATACACCCACAAGGCAATGGAGTTGGTGAAAGCCGGCGACTTGATACACACTCTTGGAGATATCGTCTGCGGAAGGTGCGGATGGTGCCAGATTATTTTCTACCACTTGAGACTGAGATAGAGCCACACGACCGCTTCCATCTAGATATATTGCTATCAGTTGGAATCTACAGGTAAGCAGCTATACAAGAAGAGGTATTCGCACCGGGCCAGATATCTCTCCAGGCATTATCTGCGTACCGGCTCTCGTTTGCTCCCGGAGTCAAGTAATTCCAATCATGATAGAATGGCTGGAAGGTATCTGAGCCACCATCTAGAAGACTTCATGTCAATTTCTTCTGTTAGCGGCTGAGGAAAACGAGGGCAAAGTCATACAATAGTTTACCTGGTGACATCGAGAGCCCGATGTTATCCATATCCAGGCGATGTTGGTGCAGACAAGGAGTAAGCACAATGCAAAGAGTGATATATTCGTTGCAGGTCGGTTTTGAGCCCTTTCGCGGCTGCTTTTGTTTAGCAAGCCTTCGCTGAGCTCATCCTCATACATTTCATGAACTTCTTCGATCGCGGTTTCTCTTGGATCTGCCATTTTCCTGTTGGAAGCAGGATCGTTCCAAAATTCGTAGCAAGTACGTATTATGATCACAATATAGAACTGGATTTAGGTGCCGTTAATGATTTTAGCCCAGTCAAACTTACATGATATGACTCTGCAATTTACCTCATCAACCTATATAGAAATGGGTTTAGTGCAAAGGTCATGGTACTACTCTACAAAGAGCGCAGCATATTACTCCTCTCGGCTAGTCTTATCTGTCAGGCGCCCCATCCAGTTATCATAGAGATCAGTATATAGCGCTAAGAAGAACCATGTACGTGCGTACCTAATACTTTAGAGAGCTGAAGGAACGCTACGGCGTTTTAAACGCTAAGACCGACGAATGGAAGCTCACCGTACGTTCGGAATAATGTAGGATGTAAAGAGCAATGAAGTTTCAACAGTGTGTTGTCGGGGGATTGTCGCCTCCTAATTTTAAGTCTTTATTATTCTTTTGAATCCCAGCCAATAGCAAGGTTAAAACAGGTTGATCAGAGTTCCAGTTAATACCTAATAATAAGAACTCTTCGGGAAAAATACCGTTTTACTCCGTATAGCAAGAGATCGCTTATCCCCTCAATTCGGTACTCTAAGACTACATGTTAAGCAGACTTCTGCATATGAAATTCAAAGATACCAACAACAAGGGTATTCCTCAACGATGTTTCGAAGTTGGCATTGCTATCCTATTCTATGCTTGTTGGCGGTTGTGCTCTCTATTGGTCTTCTTCGCGTTACTTCCCACCAACAATCATTAACACTTCGCTCAATATTTTATCCCTCGACCTTCACCTGCGAGGAACCGCAATACAAGGTCCGGGTTGTGTCATATAGTCCTCTGCTCATTCATATTGAAAATTTTATCACGGTCAACGAAAGGCAAGAGCTGGTAAAACTCTCGTAAGTTCGTGAAGTATGGAAATACTTGAGAATCAAGGAAGAGAAACTAAAATTTGCAGAGAGGGACGGCTCAAGCCGTCAACCACCTTCTCCAAAGATTCGGGCCACTCAGTTCTCAATTCTAAGCGGTCAAGTTCCACTGCATTCCTGCCCAGATTAGACAGGACCGTGCAATGCCTCATCCAGCGTGCTTCGGAATTCCAAGGCTATACCAGTCCATCTCAAATCGAGGATCTTCAGGTCGTACGGTACCTCGAAGACGAAGAATATCGGCCTCATTTTGACTGGGGAGTTAGGAACAATATGTCAAGTCACCCTGAACGTGACACCACGTTCTTTGGCTTTCTTGGGGCTGATTGCGAGCACTGTGGGACGCATTTCCCGGGGCTTTCAATCAAGTGGCGCGCGGAAGATGAAAGATGGTGTGACTTGGTCGACTGTGAAGTAACAAATGGTATTGTCTTTAGGGCAGTGGCTGGTAGTGCTCTCTTTTGGAGAAATCTGCTGGATAACGGGACTGGCGATGTCAGGACACTTCATGCTGGACTCCCAGTCTCGAAGGGGTTGAAACTTGGATTGAACATCTGGACAGGAAAGTAATGTTTTATATATATCTTCTAAGTTACTCTATTTAGAGTATTCGCTTTGCATCATATTTGAACTACTCCAGTTAAATCTCTTTTAATCACTAGAATTATGGAAAGGAAGAGTCTGACCCGCAGTGAGCATAAGCAGCACTACGGTGTCTCCTCAAAAGACCAACCAAGTGAATCTCGGCCCTGCGCGACCAGCTTATAGCCAGTGGTGTTGCTATCGAGCGAGGCATCATCTCCATGACTGCCAACAACATCTACATTGACTATAGGGATGAAAATGTTGTGTTCAAGAAAACTGAAGCTCGGCAAACTCACGATTAGTTGCAGTTGAGCATACCTACATGCAATTGAAAGGATGCTCTGTCCCTACATACTCATTGGCCTCAAGTACTATGCCTTACCGCCTTCTAACCAGCTTGTTGGGTTGATTGATTGATTGATTCACGCATCTAAGCCTAGTGGCCGGCGGCGCCTTCTCTTGGGCAGCGGGCGTACTGCTATACAAAGAAAAGAAGTGTTAAGCTATATTATGTAGAAATCTTAATATATATCCCTAGCTTTAAGATATCAATAGTAATAGAGTAGTAGTGTAGAATTGATATACCCGTTAAGGCTAGCTATGGTCTAAGAGCCATTATCCAGGTGTGTGCCTGAGCCTGTAGCCTATATGACCCTAATGTCCAGGGCTAGAATTGTTGATATAAAAAAATTTGCCCGAAGCCCAGCCCCGACACTCGTCAGTGTCTAGTATTTATTTTTTGAACAGAACGGTTGATACATGTCAGTGTGTTACTTGGCTTCAGAGTGCTTTGTTTTTATTAAACATTCGTACAAATCAAGAATAAAAACCATAAGTCTCGAGACTCTCTACTAGATAGATGAAGTTAGTGAGAATACAACTTGACTGTTGTCTTGGAGAGGTTAAAGAAGGTTGGAAAGTATCATGCATTGTTTCCCAGTACACCGGAAAGAAGTGAGCATATGAAAAGCCTACCTAGCAGCGGTAGTCACTAAAGTGTGCAATGAAATTTGTGGGGTAAAATCTGACATCGTGTACATGCTTGTTGGCGAACTGCAGACCTGAACCTTTTTAGAATGCAAATAGTGTAGTGTTGTTACTTACTAGATGGGCGTTGCACTAGGGTCTCTAAGTATTGCATGTTCATATAATTTACATGAAATGCTTTACTGATTATAGAGAAACAGTAAGTAATTTTTATCTTAATAATATATAATATCCTATATAATAGAATATCGCTAAGATACTTATACCTTCTAATAACCTAATTATGAATCTATTAACTTGAAATTAAATTAGATAAAATTTATATACTGTTCTTGGTGATTCTCTTGACCAGTTGAAAATACAGGTTAATATGGTTGTTAATAACCGCCTAGCCCTAATCCGCATAAATCCTGGTTAACGCTGTGATGACGCCAAGATGACCTCTATATAAATACCTATTAATCAACACCCTATAATATGACTAGACAATCATATGCTAATTGGGTTGAATAAGAAGATAGTAGGTACAAGATAATTGATATATTTACTATAGGTTTATATAACTAGAAATCTATATAAGAATATCTATATACTAATAGACTAGAATCTTATAATTATATTTCTCTTAATTATTAAGTATAAGTTACCCCAGTATATTAGGTCTAAAAAGAAAAAAGAAAATAAAAGTAATAAAAATTTTAAGATTAAGAATTTTATATACTTAATTAAGTATAGTAAATCAACTTCTTTTTTATATATATTAAGAATATTTTATTATTCTTTATTCCTTATAATATTACCTGTATAAGGTTTTATATATAAACTGGATAGATAAAGATCTCTAGGTAATAATATATAATCCTATCTACTTCTATATATTATATACTCTAGTATAATTACAGGTCTAATAAGGGGATTCATTCACGTGGTTCATGTTGTGTGTTAGAGCTAAAATATCACTAGACTAAAAAGAAGATCCCTTTAATAGGGAGATATTATATTTAGTATATAATAAATGTAAATACTTAATATTTAATTAATAATCATGTGATCTAAGTTCTAATATTGTGTATTAGAACTAAAACAGCAATAGTACTGCAGAGGATACCAAATACCAACTATACCAAAAAGGAGTAATAGCAGGCATTTATAGGTATTAGTACATACTAGTACCAATATTGCATATTCCATCAATAATCATAGATCTAAGCTTAAACATAATATATATATACTAATATCTATAGGCTGCCTTCTACTTCCGGCCTAGCATTAGGTTATATACCTTAAATTGTATCACTCGACGCCTATCTTCATTCTATATAGATTCAACAGATCTATTCCACTAATAATAATAACTCATTTATCGCGTGTCATAGCAGTTCTTATATAGATTTTTTATCTTTTTCTTCTAGGAGTAGGTTTTCATATATTATAGTGCTATATTACATAGTCTTAGTTTATTAAAAAGTATAAATATAAAGAAGTATCTTTATTAACTAGAAATTATAATTTCTTTAGTCTTAACTTATAGTTTCTTCTTCTTAAGCGCTTAAGTAGCAGCCTTAAGAAACTCTTTATAGAGAAATAATTTAAGATCTTTAGTTCCACTTTTCAGACATAGATAGCGATCACACTAATCATTTATACTATAGAACCTTAGAATCTATAATATATCTTTAGTTAGGATACTAAGAGTTTTATAAATTATTCTTTATACTACTTTACCTTCTTATCTCTTATTAGAGATAGGGTCATAACTCTAAATAGCGCTAGATATAGAATAAGTCTAAGATCTAATCTATTTAACCTTCTCAAAGACACATATTAGGGATAAGAAGATATATAACTTATATATATAAAAGCTAATAAATCTATTACCCACTAATAGATTAACTATTAACCTATAGCCTCTCTTTAAGCAATTAAATCTTAACTTATCAACTAAATTCATCTTTGGAGCGTCTATGCAGTCTCTAGATAAGAGTGATATATTAGTATCCTTATATAAGGTCCTAGCTACATTCACTATAGCACAATAAGGCATAGAAGTGTGTTTTTAGATACTACTATTCAACTTCCTACATCGAGATAAGAGATTCTAGGAGGCTTACAGCACTATCCGTCAGTTTATTACGGAGTTAATAGATAAAGCTATAGTCCAACGCAAACATTCTAAGAGCATAACCTCTAAGAGTTATATCCTTATTAACAATATTATTTAAGAGACCTTAGATAAGTTAAAGATTAAAAATACCTTAATAAATATATTTTTTCTAGGTATATTTATATTTACTATTCTACATAAAGGGGGCTAAGATAGTCTTTTAATACTTTTATACT
The DNA here is from genome assembly GCA_023626215.1 of Talaromyces sp. PL2406. Lineage (NCBI taxonomy): Eukaryota > Fungi > Ascomycota > Eurotiomycetes > Eurotiales > Trichocomaceae > Talaromyces > Talaromyces sp. PL2406. The sequence goes on along the minus strand of JAMAGL010000049.1, from coordinate 16,064 downwards.
AATATCTTAATAGGGCATAACACTATTATAATCTTCTTATCTAATATATTCTTTTACCTTGCCCGGAACCCTCATATATAACAGAAACTTCACAGATATGTGATAGAGCTTTTAGAAATTATAACTAGTAATTTAAAACAACTAAAATACCTATATCATATTATTAATAAAACCCTCCGCGTGACACTATCAATAAGTAATATAATATATATTACCATCAAGGATATAGCCCTTCTATTAGGAGGAGGACTAAATAGATAGTCCCCTATCTTTATTCTTAAAGATATAGTTATTACTAATAGTTTCTATGCTCTTTACCATCACAAAGATACATACGGAGATAATACAGACATATAGTGACTAGAAAGATAAGAAGAACTCAAGCTCCTTACTCTTATATAGAAATTTATTCCCTTTAGAGGAGGCCCACACGCCTATTCTAATCAAAATCTTATAATAAATCAGGCTGTATTTACAGTAGCTAAAATCGTAAAGGCTTTTAATAGAATTAAGAATCGTGACCTAATAGTAGAATTTATCCCTTTATACAAACTTATAACTACTAGCTGGAATGGTATTAAGATCACGTTATGAAAAGCGGCACTCTCATAAAGGTTATTATATTAAATAGAATCTAATAGAATTAATAACATCCCTTTATAAATCAGTATGATTTTCTCTCTATATTGATATTAGATACATTTAATGTATAGTAGGGTTAGCTTATACTCTAGCCCTTACTCTAAGCTCAATATTCAGATAGTCCAAGATACTTTTTAAAATACTAAACCACACACTTTGAATATTATTTAATTAGGCAAGAGATACAACAGATCAGATTCATAGATAGAAATAATCTTGTAGCTAATATTCTTATTCCTTATATATTACAAAGTAGCCTTTAGAACAAAGCCTAATAATGAAGAAACTAGAGGTATTAGTTCTATAAGCCTACTACAGATAGTGATTTAGATCTCTCTATATTTCATATACCACTAGGTCTATAGAGGGCTTTTAACAGGCATTTTTACTTTTACTAAAAGCTGGCTTCCACTGAGATCTTATGGATACTATATAGTAGATACAAACTAGGGACTCTGAACATTCTATTTCCCGCTGCAAATACAAAATCAAGCAGTGTGATATTGCATAGATATAGATAAGTCTTATTAAAAGCTAACCATATAGTATCTATAACTGGAAAATACTATACTAATCAAGAAAATATTAAGATCAGCTCAGCGACAAGCTTTTAATAGCTACTGCGGCGCACTCCACTGGCGATTAGGAGGTTATAATAAGATTAACATAACAGCCCATCAAGCGGAATTCTGCTTGGTCCAGCTAATATCCCCACTGTACTCTACGCTGTCAGTAGATCCCAATTTCCAAGACCCGGTACCCATCGATTGTGCTGAGGTTTTCCTCTGTCAGCGATGTAGTATAAAATAGTATTCGCCATGGAACAGTCGAGCTTTGATTCATCCTAACAGTAGCAACCCAGCACCTTTCTGGAGACCATCGTTGCTGCTTCCAGCATCAATGATTGGGCATTTACAGTCCTGTATGTGGCCTTGAATAAACTGAACTCACTCACTCAAAGAACCTGATAGCAAGCCACCTCCATCAGTCTACCATGCCGTGTCCTTCCATCTAGTCCATAAGACAAATTTTATTTACAACGCATATATAGTCATAATTTACAGTTCCTATCTGACCACATAGACTAGCTATATCATAGAATAATACATCAGAGGGAACTTTTCAACTATAGTTAAGATTATATATAAAGAATAGCTTAATCTACCTCTATATTCACTACTATCTTTATATTTACTACCTCTATACTTACTACTATTATACTCTCCCTCTTCTCTCCACCCATGAGTCTAGATTAACAAGAAGTGTATCCTCTCTATAAATAGAGTAAATGGAGATATTCTAACTATAGTAGAAAGGAAAATCTAAATCAAGTCTTAGAAAAAGAATACCTTATTATAAAAATAGAAAATTAAAACTATCTTTTCACACTTTAGCTTTCGAAATTAATTCAATAGTAAACTACTCAATATCCATAATTTCAATAGAAATATTATTATGAATAAACACCAACTCACTCACTAGAATCTATTCTATTTAGATACAATTACAGACAGTTTTATATTTTAAATACCTGCTCATTTGATATAGATTAAAATATTCTTAGTACAGTCTAATTTGACAGATTATCTCTAGACCTCTAGTAGAAGAAATTACACTAGTATTATTTAATCTACTATAGCTAAGAGATATTCTATTATATAGAAGAATTCCTCTCTTAAAACAAATAAAGATTATTTTCTAAGATATATAGTGAAATAATCTGGTTAATTCCACTATTAATCTATAAAAACATTCTAGTATCAAATGGCTTAGCTTAATCTAATACTCTTACTATCTGTTGGCACTCTAATTAATATTAGACCTAGCAACGTCTTTATTAATAATAGAATATATGATTAGTAGGTCTATTATACTCACTTCAGCTTGGCTAATATAGATCATAATCCTATATCTAATACTTATATTACACTATATGATAGAAAGGTATTAATAGGGACTACTTATTATATAAGCTATTATATATATAAGAGGATTAAATATACTTATCTAATGAATTAATATCTCTAGACTTTATCCTTAATAAATATATAGCTCTCTTCTCTAGTAAGATTTAAAGGCTATATTAAAGACAGAGTAGAGTTATAAGATTAAGAAATAAAAACAGATATAGTTACTCTTTACTAGAACCAGCCTAGCATATTTAGAGAGTTTTTCTAAATATCAATCCAAGCTAGATAACTTCTATCTCCGCACAGTCTTCTATCACTTATTTATAGATAAATCCCTCCATAAGAATGACATCTTCGATAGAAGTATCCATAGAACTTAAACAGCTATAATTAGTAAAAATAAAGATAGAAATAAGTTTATAGTTCATATTACCACTATAATTTTATTCTATTAATAGATCTAGAACAATAATTATATCTACTACTCTTTAGCTTTTTGAGGGGGTTATAAATAATAATTCTAAGACTAAAATAGAGTCTATATCTTATAGTATTATAATACCATAGTTCTACTCCTTTAGTATATTTTAATCCTAGAATCTATTTCCTAGAGTCTTAACTAGGTCATAACTGAATTCCATAATAATACTATAGCTATATCTCTTAAATAGATTCTAAATCTTTTATCTGTTATTTAGCTTTTTGAGCATCCTAGTAGAGATATAATTTTATAACTTATAATATTAATAATAATTAATATATTACCTTATATTATCTCTACCACTTTACTTCTCTAATAGGAGTCAATAATCACACACATCCCTATCATATATAAGATTCAGTATTATCTAAACCCGTATATCAGCTAGTCCCTTATTTTTCTATTCTAGCCTAACTTTTATCCTATAACTCATCTCTCTATGTAAGTGCTTTCCTATTAAATAATAAAGCTCAGTCACAACTATCACTACTTAAACCTCACTCTAATAAGAAGGATAAAAGATAGCTTATATTCTACTAAAAACCTACCTTTATATTAAAGTTTCTAAGAATATTATAATATCTTATAGATACTAAATACTAGTAAGTAAGATAATAAAAATAGCTCTCTAGCCTACTATATAACTTAGCTATTTAGTCCTCTCTTTTATATAGCCTAGCAGCCTTATAGATTAGTTCAACATACTATTATTATATAACAGACTAATATAATAAAAGGGTCAACTTCCTCTAAATCACTTTATTATAACCATCATATGCTAATTAATCTTTATATAAGATCCATAGATCATACTACTACTACATAATATATTTTAATCACGGGGGAGACTAATAAATCATCCTATATTATGATCATGTTTATATAATACAGTTTGTATCTAGAGAAACACGCATTATTTGAACACCAGCCTAGCATATCTAAATAGGAAGTATTATATCCAAAATGCTAAAAACATTTATAACAAAAATATATTCACCGTCAGCTCTAAAATCCCTAAAAAACGTTCACACTATAGTCCAGAGTGAGCCAGACGGTTTATGGCTTTTTTATATATATTAGGCTCACTTATCTATCCATAGATTTCTATGCATAGTATGTAGCTCCGCCTATATATATTTTAGAATAATCTAATAACCATATAATCTTTATTAATTCACTATACGTATCTATAATGGAGTCTATATAGTATATTAACTTATAATAATAGTCGCGCCTCAATTAACATCAAACAATACCATTCCCTTTGCTTAATGTTTTACACTAAGCTTATAGTAAGTAGGGAAAAAACTTATTATTTTAAACTCTACCCAAGCAATCTATCTATCAAAGTACATTATAAAATTTTATTCCTATAAATTCTTAATAGCGGGTAGCACACATAAAAATTTCATAGCCTTTACTTAATAGAAGCTCATTACCTATCTAAGATTTTACTATATATAGTGTCACTCCATCAGGTCTAAAAGAAATAGAATCTTACTTAGCAATCTAGGCAGTTCAATTCAATGATCTCCATACAGTAATATCAGAAATAGAACTTTCTTAAAAACTAGATTAATAGGATCACTAGCATTAAATATCCTATAATAATCCCCCTGATCATCGCTACATATTAGCTTTCTAGAGGCGGCATGCTAGTATTACCACTTAGTATAAAATATAAAGAGGTACATAAAATCACTAATAAAGATATAGCAGTTTGCAGTTATTCCACATCATCATTTATAAGTTTGAATAGTATAGTAATAGGAAAAAAGATTATATTCTTAGTTAACTAAGATATACCATTTTTAGCAATATTTAATATTATGCTTATACCCCCTTCTATGAAGATAGATAGAGATGTAATTACTAGACAAGCTACAATCATAATAAAAATCATTATTAAAAAATAACAAAGTGCATTAATTAGATTAATAAACTATAGAGATCTTTATTCTTTATAATATACTCTTCTATACCTTTTTAAGATCAACTAATGGGTATATACTACAAGAAGCTAATAGAGATAAGACTATAATAAGAGATATTTTTATTCTTTATCTCAAAGAGTCTAATATATAGTAATAAGATAGTCTAATACTAATCTCTTTATTAATTCAGCAATTCAGTGCAACTACAGGCGGCATAATACATATAATAAATAGATAATAGAATATAAATCATAAATAGATTAACAAAAAATCATCTAACTTTATACAGACCCATGCCCTATCCATATAAAATATTACTAGAAGATGTAGGCTAGGAAACTTATTATTAGCTATACCACAGATAGAAGGAATCCACATTATAGACGAGACAGTATTTTATAACATATCCTATAGGCCTCAGACTATCAATACTCCTAATTAATCTAATCTACTTGAGCTTCAAAATGGGTCCGAGCTCGTTCGATTGATTTCTAGTGATCTTAAAGCTAGACCAGACTATCATTATAGCTTTAATAAGCCCAATAATAGCGCTTATAGAAGCAATTAAGATTTTTAAATAGATTATAGTCTTTATTAATTATTAATAGAGGTTAATTACTATTATAGTAGCTATATAGCTAGAGGCCTACTTACTTAAAGACCCTAATAATAGCTGCATAAAATACTTCTAGATACTAGACTTCCTTAGAAAATTCCATAGCGGCACTATACTATTATTAATAAAAGGCTAGGTCAGCCTACACCACAAAGAGGTTATAAATCAGTTATAAGATCTTAATTAACTCTTTCTAGCCAGGCTAAATAGGAAGCTTAGAAGGAATAACAAGAACTAAAGCCATTAGTAATAAAAAATTCTAATATCTAATAAGAATCTCTCTAAATATCACTCATAGGATCTTCTAGCCAGCTAGTTAGAGCTAGAAATATATCTTCTTTATAACTAATAAGTCCTCTATTAGACAATCCTTTAACATAATAAGAAACAGCATAGCTTATCTTTATAATAAACATATAAAATAGAAATTAATAGTATAGTAATAAGCCTAGTCATAAATATTTCACTTTTTTCTCTAATAGGCATCCTCTTTATTGTTTATTATAGTATTACATAAATAGTATAGTAGGGAGATAACATAAGGTCTAGTAGTATCTCACTATAAACATACCTTTTACTATAACCTACACTCAGTCATATAAAACTATCAGACATCAGGCCCACTTCTATCACTAGTAATAAAATCCAGATATAACACCTAGACCTCTGCAAGTCCCATGGGAGTACGCCCATGGGACTGTCCATGGGACTCCCACCGGCGCTAGATGGGACTGACCCCCTAGTCCCATGGGCGGGCGGGAGCCCTAGTCCCACGGGACCATAGTCCCATGGGACTCCCATGGACAACCCTAACCCTAAGATAATTACCGAATTAGGATATATCAGGGTTAGGGCTAAAAATTACAAAAAATACGACATGTATTAACCCTGTAATCACTATTAAATATTAAGTAATTTTGGTTTTAGTTAAAAAAAATTAAATGATATAATAATATACTATATTTTTAATATATAAAGTATATAAAAATATGCAAAAAAATAAATTACAATTTTTGATGGGAGTCCCAGGGGACTCCCATGGGACTGGGACTAGATTTTTTTATTTCCATGGGACTGGGACTAAAATTATTTTAGTCCCATGGGACTTGCAGAGGTCTAATAACACCTATCATTAAAAGGAATATTCCACTCTAGTCATTACTAATATAACCTAGTATAATATCTAGTCCTATCACTAATAAAAAATCCTAAGTATAATCTCCTCTTCTATCACCAATAAACATACTCTAGATATAATACAAGCTATTAGAGAAGTAAGCTATATAAAATCACTTAAACCTACTAGTCACAGTCTAGACAGCTAACCCACTATCTAGACTATAATCCTATTAAAGCTAGAAACATATTATCATTTTACTAACAATAAGCCATATTAAGAAAATAAGAGATAGCCAAAAAATATAAACTATAAGAAAAACTCTTTTTATATAACCTACACTCTAAATAATTCTAAGGCACAGTACTAGTGCAATAAAGAACTCTCCTCCTATAAATACTATCTAAAATACCACTTATCCTAACCAAAGATAAGCCATCTTACCCTTTAATAGACCATCTAGTCCTTTAACTATAAAAGATCAGGTAGAGGATATCTTCTAAGATTACTAGAACTAACACCAATTACATCTTAACTCTAAATAATTATATATTCCTACCCTTATTATAGCCAGTTATTCCGGCATCTATATACTATCCATTAATATAAGAAAGGTGCGTCTTACTTTATAGAATCTCTAGTCCAAGCTTATTTATTCTAGATTATCTTATTAAAAAGCCTTATCCCTATTAATTTTATACTAAGATCTAGTTTCACCCATACACATTAATAGAACTTAAAACAAGAAACTAACTAATACCTTATAGAAGCATATAAAGGAAATATAAAAAGATATATCTATAGAGAAGATAGTACTAGTTAGTTAATTAGATTTTATTAACTTCTATACTTATAGAAGATCTAAATCATAATGATTTATATAATAGAGCAACATCCTCAGTTCTCCTATCACTAAGAAGCCTTATTAAGATATTATTACTACTAGGGCCCCATTACTAGATAGAGGAGATAGTAATCCCTTAATAAGAAACTATTAATAGATTCTTATTATTTAGTTATCTTTATAAGACGCTATAGGAGTATATACACCCCAGTATAGAGGAGTAGATAATTTTAGATATCTAAAGAACTCTATAAAATAATTACTCAGCACGCAATAATTAAAGGTCTAGTAGTACTCTAGCTAATAACAACATAAACTATACTCCTAAAATCAGTATCATAGCTAGTTAGTTTAGACTCAATATCAGAATAAAGAGGCCAAGGAATAAGTAAATAGCTTAAGTCAGTAATTTTACTATTAACTTAGTTTTATAAAGGAAGTATTTTATTAGATAATAAAAGAGACTATTATAGTTTTTAATTTACTAATATAAGTTATAGTACTAATATTTAGTAGTCTACTAAATCTCTTTTAATTAATTTAACGTCATTAACACACTACTAACGCAGTTAATAGTTATTTTATTAGAGATATAGTCATATCTATATACTTCTAAAAGAGCTTTCTTATATTAGTCTTCTCCCTATAAATATCTTTTCATATCTAATGCTCCTACCAACCTAGAGATATAAGTAAGAAAAGACTAATTTATATTCTAGATTAATCTAGATTTTCCTATATCCCTCCTAGCTGACCACAATCACTCCCAAGTAGTTAGAATCTATGAGCATAAACCATACATTCTTTATATATACCGCCCTGATCCTAGCTACGGCGGCTTTTTGAGCGAAGTCGATAAGAATAGTAGACTTTAGTATTAAAGGTAGTACTATATATATAGCTAATACCCTATTACATGACAGAGTATTAATTAATATATAATAATTACTCTAACTGCTCTAACCAGCTATCCCCCCAAACACTAATATATATATACTATTAACCTCTATTATCATCTAGATTCTCCAGTAGTAAGTATAGCTTATATAAAAATAATCCTCTCTTATTAGTAGTATTGATAGTATCACTATATCTAACTAGCTATATCAAGAGATATCTGGTGTATAATCCTAGATTATATAGATAGGACTATTATATATTATTATAAAATATATAAGTGCCTGACGCATGGTGACTATAAATTATCTAGTAATTATATCTCTATCCTCCTTTATAGTATAGAGGACGAGTTTAACAGTAGGTCTTATCTAACCAGTAACTAGATCCCTTTTCTAATAACTATATATACTAATTATATAGGCACTGATACCCAGCTATAGCAAATTATTACATCCTTTTTAGTGATTTCATACATCTCTTCATGTCCCACACCAAGCAGCAGCGCAAGCACATTACCTCTAGAAGACCAGCGCATAGCAATTATCAATAGGATTGTTGTCAGATGTTCGCTGCTGGCGATCCCGTTAATCTGATATATAAGAAAGTTCTACCTCTAGTATAGCTACATAGCAGTCATAGAATTAACACAGCTAGGCTATAGAATACTATACCATATTATTTCTCTTAGAGCTGATGGAGACACTCCACGCACAGTGAATATCCAAGTACGCAGCAAACTCCTGTTGAACAAGGGCGTGATATGTCTCCACGCACACCGCACTATCACAGATCTATAGCGTTAGAAATCTCATACTATATCATTATTAATAAGTTGCCTAGGACTAGTTTGAATATATAAAGCTTTTTTCCTCACTATGGGTCTACTAGTAAAATCGAGAAAAAAAGTTTTCACATCTTAGACTTAATACAGTATACATAATAGATAGTAGTATTTAACTCTATAGTTATAATATACTTTAAAGAATGCTTATTTTACTGACATAACTCCTTCATCCCTATTCAGATTATAGTGCCGGACATCGTGTTACCAGAAGTGACAAATAGGGGGACATTAAAAGATCACTAGCTTATCATTAAATTTTAGCCCAACAAATTCTATTATTATAATCCCTATTATGATCCCTATCTAGGTCAATTCGACTATAACCTCCTTATAAATATGTCTATTTACTGTACTGTAACACATCTCCAATGCCATTCAATAGCACAGATAATACAAAAGTAGGTCATAATAGACTTTAATCAATACTATAGATATACTAAAATAAAAGATAAAGAATACTTAATAGTGTCCAAATAGCCTCCTAGGCACTATCAATTTCACAGAATCTTATACCTTAAGACCATCCACAAATCCACAATCAAGCCAGTTATCCAGTATAGCGTGCTAGTGTCACTAGATATCCTATCAGCTCTCAAATAAATAATAAACTTCAATACTATCCTTGCTTTCTCAGACAGCCCGATCATTTAGGACAAGATGAGGAATTATATATATTAGGAAAATACTACAAATCTATACATGCCTAAAGTATAGATTCTAATAAGCCACTATCTATTTCTAAGTATAAATACCTACAAAAAAGCCACTCACCGCTATATTATAGGCATATATCAACTACTCCCACAACACCATTTACAATATCATAATCAAGAATGTGTTAGTATATGCTCATCATTCCTCTACTATAGTATACTACAGTGTTGCTATAAGACCTTAATTAATTAATATTACAGCAGATCTAGAACATCACCTAGAGGTCAGGAACCTATAACTATATAAGGTTCTTATATAAGTATATTACTACAGACATCACTACAGCATATATCTATAACACCTTTATATATTATAGGATCTTATTACTAGAGGAGCAAGCGGCCTTAATTAGTATAATAGCATATAAGTTAAAGGATTTTAAACTCAACTAAGATTACAAACCTAATATAATTAGGACAGAGAATATATCTATACTCTAGCCTCCATATCACTAATATTATTAAAGCCTACCTTGCTAACTATAAGCAGCCTATAATATATAATCTATATCTTTTAATTAGAAGTATGCCACGTCATTACTAGAACTACAAGACCATTACATATAGGTGTGCAACAATTCCAGCCTCATTCTAGATCTTCTCGTATCAGAACCCATATAAGACTTTAGCTCAGCCACATAATTCTTAACTACACAGTATACTAGCAAGCAACATACACTCTTATAGAGTAGATCTAACTAGATATAAAAAGACTATATACAGAATTATCTTAGTTATATAGTAATACTAGAAAGAAGAGAATACTAGAATTATATAATCTATAAGCTTATATAAAGCAAGTAATATAAACTTATATAAAAACCTATTTTTAATCACATAACAGAAATCAATAAACTATAGTATAATATTACTATATTTTGTTTCAACTACTAGTAGTAGAGTAGAGTGTGGCTACTACCACACTCCAAGATCTAGCAACACTATCTTAACAGCTTGTGTGATTGGTCCACGACGTCAGTCCTAGAAGACTGCATAGTCTTAAAGGTATTATTTAAAGTTTTACTAAGTTCTCTCTTTACTAGATTATGCATTGTAATGTCACCCGACAATATGATAAATATTGCAGGTGTCTAGGAGTGTTGGGGGGGAGGGGGGATATTCTACTACATATTAGCAAAAGCTATAAAATGCTGCTATATCTTAATATACCCTGCTAGGCTCTCCTCTCTCTAAGCACCTATTCCCTAGTCTGAGAGTCCATTACGTGACGTATAAGATAATTTCTAGTGGTTTCTATCAATTTCATGCCATCACTATTCTTTTATATCAGCGTTCACAGCCGGATCCTCCATAAATAATATAGCTTATTAGATGCTAGTCATGCTCCTTGCTATAGAGCATACTTTTACAAATATCTATTAATATACTGATTCTATAAAGCATCAAGACTAATTAGATATAATAATTTACTAATAATTAATTTCTAAGTCCTAGTAACTATAACAACCATTATACTAAATACTAGATATATAGCTAGAATTTCTCCAATCTAACTCTAAGTAATTAAATTTCTTATTTTAATAATTATACTTTCTCTAGCTTTTTAGACAGCTACTCCCTACAATATACAACCAATCATCCTTTAGTAAGTATTATATACCATATATATCAGCCTTTCAGACACTAACATAGACTAGGATTATAATATCACCGCCTATATTACAAAGTTATCCAGCCACATAGCATCTCTATAGATTTATAACAGCTAGGGCCAACCACTATTTTTAATTACTATATTTTATATATATATAGAGTAGGAAACTAATATCACATTTAAATATACTATACTAGATAGATCAATGTGCTAGCATATAGCCAGGTATAACCCCCAGGGTTTAATAGTGTGGAATCATTAGTATAGAGAGGCTATATTAATAATCTAATAGATTCTAAAGACAAGCTCTATAAAGTTATACAAACTTAGCCTTCTAGCCATTAAATTTAACTATTATCTAAAGCTAGCCCTTTCTATATTATTTCTATAACTCCCTCCATTAATAGCCATAATAATATCACCTTTAGCCTCTAATCTATCCACTAATAATAGTCTAATAGTGGTAATAATAATTATAATAACTTCTACATTAGGGTAGGAAATATAGTTGAACAGTATAGGTGTATCTAGTATACTACAATTATTATCTTCTCTAGATATAATATATGCCTTGCTTAGTCTTTCCTACCATCCTATATCACTAATTACTACTTTAGATATTACTCTCTATCTAAACTTAATTATAGCACTCTCTAATTCTTATTAACTAACCTCCATCGCATTAGAATTATCTATAATGAATAACGCTTAGTCTCTAACCCCCATTCCTCTCTCTAACACTATCATAGTTTCTAAAACTAATATAACAGCTGCTAGAATTAGGACATCTAGTCTTACTCTAAAGTATATTAATATCTAGCTTACTATTACTTATATTAATAATATTTATATATCTTGCTACTGTCTGTCTCTAACTATAATTACAAATATCATAAAATACATCTAAGTATGGGGTATTAATATTAAAGAGGTTACCACTACTTTATTATATTTAATAGGAATCTATATTAAATATATAGATTAGAACCCTATAATTCTAATAACCGCTCTAACACTAATAATATCTATAGCTATTAGCCTAGAAATAACTAGCATCTTACCTCTCATATTAGAGATTATTATTACTAGTCCCTTAACTCTCTATACTATTCCCTACATAGTATTCACTACAATTATGAAGAGTAACCTCACAGGCACTATATTAACTACAGAAATAGGACTCACTCTTATTCCAGTAATCCTACCAACCATCTCAGGATCCTCCCACACCTTTATCGAATCAGGGGAATGTCGCAGCTTCTAGCACTATATATAAAATAGAACACATTCCCTCGATATACCCCACATTAATGCGGGTGACGGCGGGGACCAATTCTCTAGTAACCGTTTGGCCATTCGACGTCGCGTGGGTGGCCAGGCTATAGGTGTTCATCGTACATTGGATAGCGTGAGACTGGTGTCTGGGTCAGGGTTTCTGGCGTCAAAACTCAAAGTATAGATGTGCCCATCATAGTGGGAGACGTAGAGTGTTCTCTCACGTACAAGGACAATCCCTGTGAGGAGGGAGGAGGAGAGGAGGAGAGTTATTAATTTTATAAGAGGATGTATTTTAGTTATCACATGTAATTGTATAGTGTATCTATAGTAGATATACAGAAAGAAAAAGGAATTAAACATAAGCATATATATATACTTAATTAGAGTATTTAGGATGTCTAGAGAATATAGATTATCCTCTCCTTATTTATAAGATTATCCTAATTCCAGCTGTATATACATAATTATAGTTATTATTCAATCTAATAGGGTAGCTAGGTAATTTTACTTTAACTATTCACCTACTTTATTTAGAGAATTAAGGCTAAAAGTCTAACAATTCTTAGATAAAACATAGTTTATTATTAATAATTCTAGACTGCCAGTACTTAGAAATGTTTTATTTTAACTTAATAATAACTTATTATAGTTTTAGTAAATCATAATATAATTTAAAAGTGCAGAAATATAAGATCCTTATATAGTACTATTAATTAATTAAAATATATAAGTTATTTATATAATTATATAGATTTATAGAAAAGATTTATCTATTAGCGCTACTATAGAAGTAAATATTTTAGATTAAACTACCAGATTGAACAGCTAAGTTTTAATATAGTAATTTGAATAATAATATATATATAGTAAAGTATCTATATATATATTATTTAATTAAAAAAAGTAGTATACTAGGTTCTTGAATTATGTAAATGACTGAATAAATGAGAGCACATAAAATTACTAAAATAGGAAATAATCTAATTAAGCTTTCTTTGTGTATACCTATGTGACCTAGGATCTACAGTTATTCATCAAACTTCAGTATGCTGTAGCGGGTAGAATAAATTAGAATAAATTGTCGTTTCTTGACGATTTCAGTTTAGATTGTTGCAATCAGTAGAACTAAGTCTATTATGTACTTCGTAGCATAGAGTTCGATGTATTCATTGTTTGGTACATGTAGGTTAGGGCTTAAATAATACGGACAGTCCAAATTGGGTTAGATATAGAAATTTATATATATATATTGATTATTCTTTCTCTTATAATAGTTTAATTATAATTGCAAACTATTTATACATTACTATAATATGTACTTTAAATACAGTTATTATCTACTAGAAGAAACTCTAGAAGTAAAAATTATTTATATTTATATAAAATAAACTTTATTTACCTACTTATTTATAAGTAGTTATTATTTATTAGGATACTAGTAAAGCATATTAGATAATATTAAATAAATATAAGCTTATCTTTAATAATTTCTATTTTAAAGATATTAAATAGTCTCTTATATAAAGAATTATAAAGTTAAATATTATAAAATTACCCTTTAATAAGCCTATTAATTCTATTATACCTAGTTATAGTAGGCTACAAAGAGAAAAAGATATTATTAAATAATAAAAAGTAAAAGTAATAATAAAATTAGAATTTTCCTTTAATCTTAATATTTCTAGAAATATTTATTTTTTTTAATTTATTCTTTTTTATCTTTTTTTCTTATTTTTTTTTTTTTATTTCTTTTTTATTACTTCTTTTTTCTTTATTTTTTTATCTTAATTTATTTTTTTTATTTTTTTATTTTAACCTCTTCTTATTTCTCTTTCTTTCTTATTTTTTTTTTATATTTTTATTTAGCTTATTTTTTATTATCTCTTTTCTTAGTTTATACTATTTTATTTTAACTTTTTTTAGTTTATATCTTCTTAGTTTTATTTTCTAGGCTTATTTTTTATTATTCTATCTTATTTTACTTCTTACTACTCTTCTAACTTTATTTTTTCTTATTCTTTTTTTAAGATTACTCTTTATTACCTTTCTTTCCCTGAATTTATTCTAGCTAGTTTATCTCTAACTTATCTTAGTTCTCATTGCCTTACTTTTATCTTGCCCAGTTTTCATCATTGTTATCTCACTTTGTATTGCTCACTTTTCCTCTCTCTCACTCATTTCATCCTCCAATCTCTCAGCTATTATCGTGTATGATGGCTCTAGAGTCTCTCATTCTACTACTGAGTAAATCGGTCAGTCAGAGATCGGTAGACAGATATTCAATCAGGTGGATATCTTAATACAACAACTATAAATTTAGAGTACTACTCTACCACCTATAATTTACTAAATATACCTTAATAAAGGAGTAGATTTTCTAACTACCTATACTAATAACCTAAAAGTAAAAAATAAGGAGATTTTAATAGAATATTATAATTTAATCCTTTTAACTTATTCTAACTTTAAGATATACTAAAAATTAATAAAATATTTATAAATTTAGAGATATATTAATACCACTATAGAAAACTAAGTAAATAATAAATAAAAGAGAAAATAAACTTATAAAGATATAAAGAAAAACTAAGATTCTTAAAATAAGATATTTTTTAAAATTAATAATATATTTAGATAGTATTAAAAAGTAGCTTATCTTATAAAAAAAATCTCTAATTATAATAAGATAATAAAATACTTATTTTAAACTCTTTAAATTATTATATTACTATTTATTTAGAGCGACCATACTTACTATAGCTAGGAGAAATAGACCTAGTTAATATATTAAAATTATTTAAGAAAAAAGTAATAGAAATTACTCTTATAAATAAAAAATTAAATATATTTATTCTAAATTTCTATCTTAGTATAAGGGACAATAGTCTACTTTAATATAAAAAAAAATAGCTAAGGATCATAATAATTAAAAAGATTAAGATATATAAAATAAAACTTCTTTAAAAAAAAATATAACTTTATTATAAAAGATAAATATTAAGCTTAAAGCTAATATATAATTAGACTATCTTTATAATTAGAATATAATTCTCTTTTAAAATTATTATTATTAAACCTCTCCTAATAGATCCTACTATAATTATTATAAAAGAATAACTAGCTCTTAATATTATTATTATTTAATCTCCTCTACTAGATCCTACTATAAT
>JAMAGL010000048.1:0-29140 GCA_023626215.1 Talaromyces sp. PL2406 | reverse complement strand
TAATAATATTTTAGTTTATTAATAGTATATTTTCTTAGCTATAAGCTATTCTATATAGTATTTTAGTTTAGTTTTAATTATAATTAAAATCTCTTTCTTTATATATACTTAGAAAAATTTTAGTAATTTAATTTATTCTTTATTATATATAATAGTTTCTATTTGTATATTATTAGATTTACTAATTTAGTATAGCTTTTTATAATAGTACTAATCTAGCTTTAGATTTTAAAAGCTATAATATTAAATCTTATATTATTAGACTCTTATAGCAAGAGTAAATAGACTATAAAAGAAGATATAAGAATATAATAATATAATTTTAGATATCTTAGCTAGTAAATATAGAGATCTATATTATTAGTAGCTATTTATTATTGATTATTCTCTAGGAAGCCTTACTACTATAGCTTTAAGATATATATTATACTAACTAATACATAATAACTAGCCTAGCCAAGGTCACATGGGTCACGTGCCACCGGTATATGAAGCTATCCGCAGCGTCATTCATTCCACGGCCTTACATTTACTTTATATATTATAATATATTTTATCTTAGGATTAAACTTATAATAGAGTTCTGTCTTTTACTTAATATAAACTTTCTTAATATCTAAAGTAAGTAAGTTAAACTTTAAAAAAAAAGATTTAAAAATATATTATTTTTATTTAAGTTTATAAAACTTAGTCTTAGTATTAATCTTATAATTTATATCTAAGTAAATTATATCTAGATATTTAAATATATTATTAAAATTAAGATAAAGATTAATAATATTATTTTATATATATATTATAATATTATAAAATAATTAACTACTTTATCTTTATATATAGATTTGATATAAAGAATTTGTAACTTTAATATATTATACTAATATACTAAAATATATAGCTTTTTTTATATATTAATCTTCTATAATTTATATTATAAACTCTAACTATCCTATAACTTTTTATTATTAAAAATCTTTAATTCATTACTATTTATTACTACTATTCTAGAATTATTTATATTAATAAACTAGATTATTATATATTTAAGTGCCTATTATAGTTTATCTTACTTATTAATAAATAGAGAGTATTTTATTCTTAATCTATATTTTTTATTTATAGAAATTCTTTAGCTTATTAATAAAATATTGATAATTATTAAGCTTATTAAATTATTACTTTAGTATAGTTAAATAATAATTTTATATAATATTCTAGAGTCTTACTTAGCTAGCTTAATAAAATCTTATAAGATAAGATCTTTTACTTAATTATTAACTGTTAAGTTTTTTAACTTAAGATATTATTCTTTATATTTATTCTCTTAATTACTCTTAATAGACTTACTCTATCTATAGGTAATTTCCTATATAATATTATTATTATTCTAATTATTAAGAATGATTAATTTAGCTATCTTAATCTTTATGTTTAATAAAATTTAATAAAGTTTAATAAAAGATAATAAAAAAGAATAACTTACTTTATCTATATATATTATAATAATAGTCTTAAGAATTCAGGCTTTAATTAAATAATAATAAAAAAATAAAGAAAAGAAATATTTAATTTAATATAATATTTACTTATTTCTAAGCTCTAGGATAGTATTATTAATATAAAACTAAGTATATAAGAAGGAAGAAAAAAAAAGATTTTAAATAATACTTATTATAGCTTTTTTTATATCTTATAGACTTAATAGTAGTGCTTAATTAGGAAGGTATAATAATAAAGGGATATCCTATTATAAGTGGTAGTTAGGGCTAGGGCTTGTAGGCTGCGTGACGGTGCTGGGATGGGGCCACTGTTAACTTGCGAGGCCTACGACCGTCACACCCTTGCGGTTTGCGCATTGGGAATGTTGCCACCCCCAAGGCCATGGCCATTTCCTACACAGTCAATGGACGGCGTACACCAACGATGATTCGCAAAATCATCTCCACTTTGGGCTTTTGACTATGAGTTAATCAGGCCAGGATCCTATCATACGCTTCTAGTACATTCTTCGGTAGCAGAGGAATTGCTTCTCGATCAGATCAAAAGCTATCTTTAAGAGTTTCTTATAGACCTCTGCAAGTCCCATGGGAGTATGCCCATGGGACTGTCCATGGGACTCCCACGGGCGCTAGATGGGACTGACCTCCTAGTCCCATGGGACTCCCATGGACATGGGAGTCATTAGAAAGATTTAAATTCTTTCTAAGTTCTATCACTTTAGCTATAACAATGATATTTATTTCTTTATAGATTTGGTCATTTTCTTCTTCACAATAGAGATAGAGCTGTGGAAAGTAGTTTATTAAATATAAAAAATAATCTTAAATATTATTATATAGTTAAATTATAGTAAGAAGCTTTAACAATTTTTCTAGCTAATTATATACCTAGTATGAAACTCATAAAATTTCTTAATCAGCCATTTGTGGTCTTGATCATAGCAGTTATTAAGAATATTAAAAAGGCAGATTGTATTCCTATATGCCAGATTAGATATTATTGCTATTAATATATACTATAACTTATTTATTTCATATTGGATTTTCTCTTTGTTCTTTTTCCTGGATGGCAATGTGTATTATAGTAATTAAGGCTGCAAGCTGAATAGCTAATAAAGTATAGTATATAATGTAGTAGTAAGATTATTCTACTTATTGTTGTTCTTAGAAAAGTATATAATTAGAGAGTGTAAATACTTCATTGATTAGGGACTTAGTAAGTATGGATTTACTATAATCTAGGTTAGCTAAGATTTATAAGAAATTATTATTTATGGTCTTCTACCATTGTAGATATTTATGGCTGTTTAGTATCTACTCAGACGTTCCCTTTACGTAGTTGGGATTAATATTTTTAAGCTTTTCATAAGTTGATATCTTGAATGTCTAATAGTAATAGTGGTGATTATCAGTTAAGAGTTTTGTTATTCTCTTATAGTGACTACTTTCTTGTTAATTTAAAAAAGATTTCTAATCTCTTTTAATATCCTTAAGTAGAGCTAGTGATTATTAAGTTATATTTAATTGTAGGAGTTATTAAATAGATATACTAATATTTATTTATAATAGATATCTACTATTAAGCTCTTTTGGGATATATTTTTTAGAATATAAGATAGTAACTCTTTTGCGTAAGCTGCTGCTGTCAGCGCAATATAACCTTGCCATTATTTATTCTTATGTGAGTTGGTATAGTTATATATGCTATAGATTACTAAATAAGAGAAGTCTGTTATAAGGTCTATTATCTCTATCTTAAAATATAATATATTAATCTTCTTATAGATTATCTCTTTTATCTTTTTATTTTTAATTAGAGTATTCCTAGATATAATTATTTTATAATCAGTATATTAATTGTTATTTTTATAAGCTAATAATCCTCTTTTTATTCTACTAGATACTAATTATAGAACGTTATATTATTAAGATACTAATGCTTTATTTTAAATAGATAGTCTAACTTATTATTGGTAATTAAAGGTTTTTTAAATTTATATATTTTTTTCTATAGCTTCCTAAATATAAAGAGGATATTAAGGATTATTATAGAATTTAACTACTCTTATCTAAGCTAGGATGTTTAGTAGGGATTTAAGTAGGCTTTTAAGGATCTAATATATTAAATTTTGTTATATAACTTATATTTACTGATCTTATCTATATTATATTAAATGATGTTATTATAAGAGCTTTTAGAATAATTAACTATAATATTACTTAGGTAAATATTAAGCTTTATAAAAAAAAGCTTCTCTACTAATACTTATTATTAAGCTAATATAGATTATAGAGTGAGTTTAAAGTTATTAAATGTTTATATTATATTATTAATTACTATAGTAGCTGAAGTTGTCTTATAGTGTCTATCTGGTAGATAGGTGATTATAATATAGTAGTGACTGATCTGACCTAAGGTGTATATATCTATGTTGGATTTTTCTTGCTTCTAAAGGATACCGAATTTCTTATTGAGTATCTAGATTGTAGCCGTCACTTTGATGGGCAGGGCACCTTTCCAGCCAATCTAGAACTCATTTTTAGATGGAAGAGTCTCCATGGATTAGAGTCGTGATTCCTGAACATGTATCAGGTAAGCGAGGAACGTGAACAGAGATCAACAACAACAACAACAACAACAACAACAACAAGTAATTCTTTCTTGCTCAAGTCGTGGCGATGGGAAGGTTCAAAATGAGCGTTGAGGAGGCTGAACAATGAAGGAATGACAAGGCTGACCTTGTGGTTCTGGGCGTTAAGAAGGCGGCCATGATTGGAAGATACTCACACCTTCGCAGATGATTATGCAGCATATCGATCCTTCATTGGCCGAGATTCCGTAACTGCAATTGCGTTTGATAAGAGACCTCGACAGGCAGCTCCTATGATTGATTTAGAGGAGGAGGAAGAAAAAGAAGACGAAGAAAATACAGGAGACGAGATTCCCTTGCCTGATAATACCCACCTTCGTGACCAGAGCAGTACTCAAAGGCGTAAGTCAGGGAGAGTCACAAAGCGCTCTAAACAGGATGATGGTCAATGGGTGTATCTAAGGCCATAGATAGAGCGAATAGATAGTATTCGAGCTTAAATTGTTAACTTCTAGTATTTAGATATCAGAATCATGTCGTGACGGTCCTATTTAACCTGGTGGCTCACTATCTTCCGTTCTGCGTGTAATCTGAAAACGCAAAAATACAAGCTAGATCTACATAAAACTATGTAAATCACAGGATCCACCTGTTGTCTTGTTAGGGAACCTGAGGTTCGACTCCAAAAATCATGGAATTGAATCGCGACTCCAAAGTATTGGACCAAGAACCTGGCCTTGCCGGTTCCGAACCGGACTCGAACTTAGAGAGTCGCGATTCCTCTCGAGGTCTACTGGCGGCCTTTGTCCCAATAGGGAATTTGTGGGAAACGTGCAAGTCACGAACAACGGCCGTTAAATAATATACCACACACACACACACACACACACACACACACTTTTATAAACACTGACCACCTTCAACAGTTGACAGATATCACTTATGACTCATAGCCCAGTATACCTTACCGCGTATGATATCTCTAGATCTGCTTGCTAAGGTTCGTTTACGCTAATAACGCTTTGGCAGTGTAATCCTGCTTGAGAATGTAGATCCAATCGCAGCCTCGTCGATACATACCCCGCGCTCACCTAAGGCGGACTCTGACTAAATACTCGTTCTTTTCCATAACTAACTACTTGTCTTATTTCCTAGTCATACAACAGTGTCAAGTCCTCGAGAGAAAGTCGATTACGATGTCAACCGTTCATCAGGCGAAAGCAGACAGCGACCATGTCCCTCACCCGGTGGCAGTTTCTCTGCACGATGCCCATCAGTCCGTGGTTGCAGGAACGTTCAATAATGAGCATGATATCAATTTTAGTATGTTAGTCTTAGAAGTTCGCCATATCAGATAAATGCTCTGGACGGAAATACTAACAAAAGACTATCAAGTATCGACAACACCTTCGATTTCGGACCATCCTCCTACGGGCATCAACCATTCAATCTATGCTTCTAATGCCAATTTTCATGGTGAAGTGACTTACAGTAAGAAGCCTCCAGTATACCTCACGTTTCTCGCGCCATTTCCAGTTGTGAAAGTTCTGAAGCTGACACCTTGATGTATTGTAGACATGACACATTACTGTACGTAACCCTGGGCCTTATTGCACAATATACAAGAACAACTCCTAACCATATCAAAAAGCCGGAAATGAAAGTTCCCCCACACGCGACTGGCTCCTGTCACTTAGTGCTCTGAGGTTTGAGGAAAAACAGTCCGCCAATACTGAAATAGCGTCGAGAGGTTCGGGCGCGGGGAAATGGATACTACAAACACAAGAATTCCTCAAATGGAGGGATGGCAAAACTCGCAAGTTATTGTGTCATGGTATTCGTAAGTCTTCAGTGGCTTCATTGCTTCAGATATCTCGTCAGTAACGAATACAGCTGGAGCGGGTAAAACCATCCTTGCGTAGGTTCTAGTTCCTGCCCCTTTGATGACTGCGAAACCCAGCTCTAACCTATTCTGCAAATCATAGCTCAATCATCATCAATCACCTGGACGAGTTTATTGCCAGGCAGCATGCTAAGAGGATGGCATGTATCTATGTTTACTTCGATTACGGAGATCGAAAAAAACAGGACCTTACAAATTTGCTGTCGAGCTTGTTAGCACAGCTCGTCCGGGGAGGGGATAGCATCTGCCCGGAGATTAAAAAACAACACGAGAAATGGCTAAAAACGAAGACGAAGCCTATCTCCAGCGAATATCTACATATGCTTGAGTTGCAAGTCAGGTCATTCTCAAGAGTCTATATAGTTATCGATGCTTTGGACGAATGTTTAAGTGATCTCAACGCAAATACTTTGGATAGCTTTCTCAATGCGCTCAAGCGACTTCCGCATCATGTTCATCTGCTATTTCTATCTAGAGTCGACTCCAGCATTGAACAGAAGGTGGATGCAAGTACTAAGCTTGAAATCATTGCAAAGAAAGATGACATCAGGAGATATGTCAAAAGTCGAATTGGGGACTGCGGAAATCTGCAAAGGGTAATTCAAAGAGGCTCAGAGAAAAATAAAAACTTCCTCGCAAAGGTCTGCGATGCAGTCGTTGCAAAATGCCAAGGAATGTATGTGCATTTCCCCATGCAACTTCTTTCCCACTCCTGAATTTGATTGTAACTAACCCCGGATTTTTCTTCCCCTTCCTAGGTTTCTCCTCGCTCAACTACATATGGACTTTTTGGAGTCCAAACACACACTTGAACACTTTGAATCAGGCCTTAATGGGCTCCCTCAAACTCCTAATGGAGTTTACAAATTGGCCATGGAACGCATTCTTAGCCAAGAAGACGATTTCAAACGCAACTTAGCAATCAAAGCTCTCATATGGCTGGTCTCTGCCGAACGGCCATTGAAATTGCCGGAACTCATACAGGCTCTCAGCGTGAATATTAATGACAAATCAGTGCCGGAGAATAGATTTGTTACCGAAGAAATTTTAACGTCGAGTTGTGCTGGCATTGTGGTGATTGAACAAGCCATAAAGGAAGTCAGGTTGGCGCATTACACGGTCGAGCAGTACTTGAAAGACAACGAAGCCAAGATTTTCAGGAAAGCTCAATCAATTATGGCAGGAGTCTGTTTAGTGTACTTGTCATTCGATGAGTTTGGCTCCGTTCCTGAAACAGACGAAGACATGTTGGGTCGCCTGGAGAGATATGCATTTTTAAGCTACGCAGCTAACCACTGGGGAAATCATGTTGCACGTGGAGTAGAGGAGGAATTGTACTCTATTGCTTGCAATTTTCTCTCCAAAAGATCAAATGTCAGGAGTTCATTGCAAGTGATGAATGAAACCCGTCTCCGATCCGAGGCTGACGTTACTGGACTGCACCTCGCCACCTATTTTGGCTTAGAAAAGCTGGCCAGAGAGTTACTGAATAGGGGGGCGGACGTGAATAAAACAACCCAACGTGGAGAAACTGCCTTGCACTGGGCAGTGTCTTATGGCCGAGTAGAGTTCGTGAAGCTTCTTGTTGAGCAATATGCCGACTTAAACATAAGGAATATCAAAGGGAAATGTGCTTTACAGGAAGCAATCATGAAAGATGATATCAAACTCGTTGATGCGTTGCTGTCTGTAAGACCAAGACCTAATCTTGAGTTGAAGGATGCGCAAGGTTGGACTCCTCTGACTTGGTCGTCGGCGTTTGGCAAGACAGCAATGGTCGAAATACTCTTGGGAAACGGTGCAAACGTTGATGGAGAAGATGGAGACGGATGGTCTGCGCTCCATTTGGCAGCATCAAAGACATCGAAGGAATCCAAAGGGCATCAACGTATCATGAATCTATTGATCAAATCCGGGGCATCAGTTGAGAAACCCGACGGGGTGAAGTGGACAATGCTTCGATGGGCAGCACAAGAAGGATTGGAGGATCGAATACGTGAACTGATAGAAAAACAAGTCAACCTAGATGCTGTCGATGATGACGGGCTAACGGCGTTACACTGGGCGATTCAATACCGACATGAAACGACTGCATGGATGTTAGTCCGAAATAAAGCTAATGTCAACAAGTCGGACAGAAAAGGCTATACTCCACTGCATTTGGCAGTCAAAGTAGATGACAGGTCTTCAATATGGCTTCTTTTGGAGAACGGAGCAAAGGTTAATGCAGCCACCAAATTTGGCGAGACGCCATTGTACCTAGCCTCTGCTGGGGGGCATTGCCCTGTGGTGTGGTTGTTGCTAGAAAAGGGAGCAAATTTGCAGTGTGTTGACAACAATGGACGCACTGCATTACATCGTGCGGTCACAGAAGGGCATGGGCCCGTGGCTTGTTTTCTGATCGAAAGACTAGAGGACTTGGTAAATGTGGAAGATGACGAGAAGCAGACGGCTCTTCACTTTGCAGCGTCTACCGGAAACCTTGAACTCACGTTGTTGCTGTTAAAACATAAAGCCAACATAGACTCAGGGGATATTGATGGATACACCCCACTGCATCGAGCTGTCTGCCAGCGCCACATAGAAGTGGTGTTCGGCCTGGTCAAAAAAGGAGCCAATGTAAATGTAGTAGATGGGAAAGGATTGACAGCATTGGATATTGCGAGATGCGCAAAAAGCCAGGAGATATTGTCGATATTACAGTCAAGCAAACGACTTCACTCCAAAAATTGATTAAATGACGCTTCGTATGGAGAGTTAATATTTGTCAAAAAGTATGGACAGTTATCATAAGTGATTTCTCATTATATCTGGCAGTTCAAATTGAAAAAAAAAAAAAAAAAAAAAATTACATGCATGATCATCACCGTAGAAACCAATCATAGTAAGAGCTCTCCTCAAGAACACGCATCCGACGGCTGTTGGGGCATCGCACCACCTGCGTTGAAGGTTAATCTCGTGTATAGAGAATCAGGGATAACAGAGCAAAGAACCACTGCGCTCTTCAAGACAAACGTACCGAAATTAATACCGCCAGCGTTATGCATTGTGTGAGTCACCACTGAATGCACGGCATTCCCTGCAATAGATACACCCGAGTCTGGTTGAGTATTCTGATAGACCTTTCATATGAATCATTAATTCTAAACCCACATTGAGTCAATAGAACGATGGGAATTATACCTGGGGGGGCATCAAAGCAGAATTATTCATATTCTCACTACCTCCGCCAACCATTCTACCAGATCCAGGAAACGAGTCAACTTTCGGTTGTGGACTTGAAGAATCCGCGAGCGTTACGAAATTCTTTGAACTCATTCTATAAATGAAGACAGGTAGGAAGTTAATAGAAAAGCTTCTGATATTTGTAATACTTGAATGTTGACACTATAGTTCATGGGCTTTGCAAGACGCTGGGGAGGGTGGATGTAGGAAGTTTAAGCTTGTCTACTCATCAGATTCTGACCTGATAGTTATCAAATATTTTCCAACGACCATTGGGCATCCGATATTCCGATTCATACATTCATTTAGATAACAGACTCAATTTCCCATTGATGATATTGCGGCTGAAAAAGATAATACGGATACGAACAGAAAATCACTATTGGGTGTTGGGAAAGCTAGTCATACATCATATCAATTATTTAGTGAGAAACAGCAGTTCTAAAATTCTTACGTTTCGAATGCAGCCAATAGAGATTATTTCACATCCGACTAATTATCAATCATGGAAAAAAATTCAAAGAGAACCCTGTTTTATGCATGCACTTTGCCTACTTATCTACGCTCTGAAAGTTGACGTGTTAGAATGATATTGGCTTCTGGCCCACCTTGTATTTTCTTCTTCAGAGATGCTATGTTCCAAACACTTCCCATTTGATATCAACTTCGGCTTGTGTGAAGGAACTTTCCTTAATTTCCAGTCACCCTTGTTTGATTTTTAGGTTGCTCTTACTGCCCGACACAGACTGCATCCTGCGCTGTGTCGCAAACAACAGCCTTAGACCAATAATAAGATAAGGCTCCTACACAAAAAAACCATTTTTGGAATGGCAGGTAACCACAACTAGAAAATTTAATTTTTGATTATACTAGACTCTTCTCACCTCTTTTTTGCATACGACTATTTTCCTCCAGGAAAGGCCACATTTCATACGCCGATTATCTATTCCGATTGCCACCAAAAGACCGTCCTATGCTACCGACCGACCGACTAAAACAACAAGATACCGGGCCAGTTTATTTGTAAAAATGTACCTCTATCGTCCGCCTAGATCCAAAAATGGCTTTCAAATAGCAATTATATGCACATTACCTGCAGAGGCCGACGCAGTGGCGGCGATGTTCGACGAGTTCTGGGATAGAGATAGCGGACACGCCAAAGCACCCGGCGATACCAACGCATATATTACGGGTAGAATAGGATATCACAATGTGATCTTGGCCTTCGTGCCTGGCATGGGCAAAGGAGCCGCTGCCGGTGTAGCAGGTGGTCTACGATCAAGTTTTCCACAAGTGAAGCTCGCATTGGTGGTAGGAGTATGTGGCGGGGTGCCATACACATCAGATCGTGAGGAGATATTACTGGGGGACGTCGTCATTAGTGATGGAATCGTTCAATATGACTTCGGCAAGCAATATCCGGATAAGTTCATTCGCAAGGATAAAATGATTCATAGCTTCCACAGGCCGGATCTGGAGATCCGTTCTTTCATTGCCAAATTGAAAACCAAAGTGCTTCGAGAGTATTTGTCCAGCAGATCTGCCAAACATCTCTCGCTTGTAGGTATGGTGAATTCACCGCTCGGTAATAGCCTGCGCTTGCAAGCCACATATCCGGGTCCTGCGGAAGATCAACTCTTTGAAGCGACTTATCATCATAAGCATCATGATGATAAAGAATGCGGGATCTGTTCATCCGCTGATAACAACATTTGTCACCGTGCCCTAGCTTCAACATGTCAAGAGCTAGGTTGCGACGAAATGATGTTGGTTCCCCGGCAGAGATTACTTTCTCTCCTTGCTACCAACAAGAAAGTTGATGTCAGAGTAAACCATCAGCCGGTTATACATTTTGGTCTGATTGCATCGGGAGACACGGTGATGAAATCTAGTACTAATCGTGATACGATTGCAGCACGTGAAAATGTCATTGCCTACGAAATGGAAGGCGCAGGTGTCTGGGATATTCTTCCCTGTGTGCTGATAAAAGGTGTTTGTGACTACTCCGATAGTCACAAAAATAAGCGATGGCAAGCCTACGCCGCAATGACTGCTGCCGCATGTTTGAAAGCGTTCTTAGAGCAGTGGCCTGCTACTGAGATGCGACCTATGTATGAAGACAGTCAGGTATGCATCTTCTGTGTTTCATTCTTGTTATTTAGTGCCCGAGTTGCTAATACGTGCCTTGAAAACAGGACATGGAAACCAGCAAGCCATCATGGACTGCTGAGATTGGAGTTGGAGGTGAAGTTGAGGCGTCAATTGTGTCTAATACCCTGACAAACTCCGATGGTATAAATATAGGTATGTAGAACACTACGATCTCTAGCGCGAAGCTAATGACGGAATACCCTGCGCAGCCAACAAGAATAAGAAATTGAGAGGGAAGTCAAATAATGAGTCAGTTTCTTCCCGGGACCATAGTGGACGAAAGGGGAAGTCAGTCTTCAAATCCCGAGGTAGCGCAAATAAAAATCATTTGACGGTGAACATTCGAAGGGATGTCAGTCAGTCAGTGGTTGCATCTTTCCTGGAAAATTCCGGTGGCATTAATTTGTAATTGATCTTTAGATTTGGATATACAAAATTTTTATGCGGATCAGAAAGTTCCTTATTGCTAAGAGTTTGTAATCTGAACTCTGATGGGGCGGATCTTCACATTGTATAGCGAATGTACTAGGTAGGCAAACTAAATGAGGATAGAATCTCAGGAGTCTATTGAACTTTAGATATTGCAGTACTAAAACTACACATTAGCTTTTATAAATGATTACAAATCGGCATTTGCAATTCATATCTGAAAAGCTCAATTTGCATGGGTTATGGGTTTCGGTGTGTCCAAATTGGAACTTTTTTACCTACTACATGGACAGTAGGAATATACTGAGTCTGTTCTGAATTTGTTCACCTATATGGTCTTTAACTTTACTATCTAAATATGCGCGTGCAATTCTCCTGAATAGCCATAGTTCAAGAAAATCGACCGCTCTATTATCCTTTAAGAAATTCATATAACATAACAGGACAACGCCCAGGATCCTTTAATCTAGGATGACGCAGCAGCTAATCAAAGGCATCGTACTAGGTTGATGATGCCTCCGGAGGCGGAGTCCAACTCTCACTTGGTCCTGGCATTTAGCCTCAGCCTTGCGAATTTCATCATTCGGAGCACAGGCTCACAGTTCATCATTAGTATTTCGGAGTAACCGAATGAGTATCTTGTCAATTTACCTGGAAGTTGAATAGCAAGAGAGAAAACACCTACTGACCTAGGTGAACGACCCATGTCTGGAGTACCAAAGCCGCCAGCGCTACCGGCGCAAGAACGTTTGCGGAGGTCTGTCGTCCAGACCATAGATGAGCAAAACGGAAGTTACGACTCGGAGGGAGGTATATCAAATCAACTTACCGGTTCAGCCCGATTTCATGAACCTTACGGCCGTGATTATGAACGATCCTCAAGAAGTGCTGGCAATCGTCCATCTCCTCGTCGAGATCATTGGCAAAACCATACTCATTCCACTCACCCTCCGTCCTCTATCGCTTACCCTTCCGCGTCTGTTTTCAGTCAGCAACCTCCTTATGACGGCCAAAGTGTCTCCTACATGGAGCCTCGTGGCGGACACCTTCGTCGGTACTATAATGCCACGGCACCTTACAATTCCGCTCATACTTCCCACGTCGCTGCTAACGCGGGGCTTCCGTATCATGCGTATCATGCGTCGAACCCCCATTCTACGACTCCCGGGTACTTTATGAATCCAAATTCACCTATGTCATATCACGCTCATCTACATGGCGAAAATGATTCTTATCCCGCCGGTGCTTACTATGCTGCTGATCACCAGCATCACCACCATCGCACCGGAAGTATACACTTATCTGATGACAGTGGTCATATGCGAACTCGCGGCAGCATTCATAATCCTCCATCAGATTTGGGATATGGATCATCGATGCCTAACATCAGCGAGGCTGAGAGGATGAGGAGAGATTTGGACGCATTCCAATTGAATGCTATGGACCGTCCGCAAAGAGTGAGGGAAAAGGACAAAGAAAGGCAATTAGAAAAAAAAAAAAAGAAAGCTAGGAATGTCGAACGAGAAGACAGGGCGCAAGCAAAGCAAAGAAAAAAGGACAAGAAAGAAGCAGACGAAATGAAAGGACTTATTGCGCATCTGACGCAACAATTGGCCGAGATTCAAGCGACGATGTATCAAGAAAAGCAAAAGAAAGAAACAAGAGATAGGGAGATACTACAAGACAGTAGAAGGTTGCCTTTTGAAAATCGACTACGAGATTTTGGTCACTTGTCAAACATGCAGACAAATGTGCAACCTGATCAGCAACAAAATTTTAGGCAACATCATGGGACGGAGCAAATGCTCCAGCAAATTGTCGGTTTATTAGAGCGGCTATGGGGAGAAGAAAACATTTCCCGAAATGACCTGGGAAGGCTTGCCCAGAGAGGTATTCTCGCAAGTCGGCCTCCAATTGACACAGACCGCAGTGAGATTGTGCATCGATGGGTTGATACGAATATGCAACGCCAGGTTGAGGAGATGGTGGTGAACTTTTTGAAGAGGCTATATTCCGAAGATACTTACGAACATGCCTCTGATTCTCCGTTGGCGCTGAGACAAGGAAGCAGCGCATCTGACTACAATCGTGGTGCGCTTTTGGATGTGTCTGATCAGGCAGCAGATAATTCGAAGGCGGGGTCATCCTCAAGCCGGACTGCAATTAATATGAATTCTATTAATGAAGATCCCTTATCGCCAAAGTCCAATGAGTTTTGGAGTCATCTTCGACCATCAAAAAATGGGAGGGAGAAACATCATCGAAAGTCTCAATCACAAAAATCGAATTCTCCACAGAAGCCCTCGTCTAAGCGCAGAGGGAACTACGGTCCACAGCCGTCGGCCTCAGAAGATTCAGAGTATTCTAATGATGACAGTAGTGATGGCGAATTGAAAGAGATTGACGAGAAGACCGACAACGATGACTACGACAGCTCTTCCTCTGAAGTGGAAGAACCACGAAGAGGCGCCAGCTGGAGGAAGAGAAAACATCAGAAGATCAAAAGAGGAGCCCGAGTTTCCAGGAAGCTCACCCAGTCGAAGCACCGAAGTGGGGAGCCAAGGCCCCGGGAACACGCCGCTTATGTCGAAGATGAAATAGAAGAAGGTCAAGACGAATGGAAGAGAAAGAAACCATCACGATACGTGTATGCTCCTCCACCAGCACCCAGCCCTCCTCATAATGGGATGAACGGCAAAAACGCATCATAGAAGTAATGCCACATGAAGGGACCAAACGTTTCATGACAAGATATCAGGTCATACTGGGAATGTCCGAGTTGGGTAAAGTGATTCCTGCCTAAGCGGTGCAATTGCTACGTGAACAGGGGTCCCAAAACGACCATTTTTGGCAGTACAACACCTAAAAGCATTTTTTTGGAAAAGAATATTGGCGGCCTTGTCTTTTGAGGACGTGTGGTGGTCTTACTGTTGTAGACTATCCATTTCACGATGATTGTCCTTGCTTGGGAGTGATCTGAGCACTGTCCCTTTTTCATGTGGAGGCATATGATCTATGACAAATAAATATCTCGAGGTAGACAGATTCATGTTACTGTGTGAATAACGATTCTATGAATGAATGAATGAATGAATGATGTTTATGGAGGGATTAACCCTTACGTAATTCACTACCGAACTGGCCACGTCTCCCGGAAACGCGCTCTATATTGATTTACCATATTATAACGCGTCAAAATGCCACCAATTCGCAAAAAAATTCCCTAAAATCTATTCAGGATGAGAGAAAGATTGAATTAGTTATTTCTGATTTAAAAAATAGAAGAATTTGTAGTATTTATAAAGCCTATTAGAATCTATATAGTTATTTATATAACTCTCTAAGACTAAGTAAAAGGAATATTATATTAATAAATAATATATACTAATAGCTATATATTAACTTAATCTAAGAAGGATTTATTTATTAAATAGGTTTTTAATTTAGATTAATATATATTACCTCACTAGCACTCTCTTATATAAGATATAATTAATTAGACCTCTGCAAGTCCCATGGGACTAAAATAATTTTAGTCCCAGTCCCATGGCAATAAAAAAATCTAGTCCTAGTTAGGCTAGTCCAATGGGAGTCCCTTAGGACTTGAATATATATATTCCTATGGGAGTCCTGTGGGACTCCTATTTAAAAACTATAATTTATATTTTTTTATATTTTTATATATTTTTTAATATAGTCTTATAGAATCATATTTATATATTTATAATATTTTAATTAAACAAAAATTACGTATAATTTTATATAGATTACGGGGTTGATATATATTGTATTTTTTGTAATTTATAAACCTAACCTTAATATTTTCTAATTTAGTAATATTTTTAGGGTTAGAGTTGTCTATGAGAGTTTTATAGGATTATAGTCCTGTGGGACTAGGGGTCCCGCCTGTCTATAGGACAGGGGGGTCAGTCTTATCTAGCGCCCGTGGGAGTTCTATGGACACTTCTATGGGCGTACTCCTATGGGACTTGCAGAGGTCTAATATATAATTCTTTCTATATTATAAGAGTAGATAATAGTCCTATTAGAAATATTAATTTATAATTACTTTAGACTAAAATATATATTATAGGATAATAATTAATAGTAGAAATAAAATTATAGCTTAGAATTTAATTCTAAGAAAGATTTTTAATGCCTTTTAAATATTTTTTTTTAAGATTAAGCTAAATAATTTCTTCTTTATTAAGAGTAGAGTTATCTTATTATATTTTAAGATTAGTATAAAATAATTTAATAATAATTAATTAAAATAATATTAAACTATATAGGAGTTTAATAATATATATTTTCTCTTTAATTATTAATAATTTATATAGTTTACTTTATTTTTTTATATATTTAGTATTTCCTTTTCTCTATATAAGTATATCTAAATTAAGAAGGAGATAATATATATATATATATAAGCATATATATTGAACAAAGCTCATAAAGAAAGAAAAAGGCACTATATTCAAAATCCACAACTAAGAAGCCTTACAACAGAGTTCATTCAAAGTTAAAAAAGACTATACAAAAGCCATACAAATATAAAACCATACTAAAACTAATATGAAACAATAGATGGTTTCATATTTATAAACTCATATAATATAAAACAATCATACAATATAAAACAATAAATGGTTTCATATTTATAAAATCATGTAATATAAAGCAATAAATGGTTTTATATTCATAAAAAATCATGCAATTGATTAGAAATCAAGAATATTGATTTGAAATCGAAATAACTAAATAATGAATATAAATATAGGTAAAATTCCTGATGAAAATAATAGTAGATATAAGCAACTAATATAAATAATATAATTAAATATAATAATATTTCCTTTATTTTTACAAATCTTTGCCTCTTTATTCTTCTTTATTCTTTTATAATATTATATATTATTTCTTTTTACTTCACTGATCAAATAACCTACTAAGAGATTATAAGCCTAGAAATTCTTATTCTATGAATAAAGTTCTAGGTTTATATTTTCTTACTACTCTATATATAATTTGAAAAAAATCCTATTTTTCTCTAAGAAAAATATCTTCTTTAGAAAAAATTTAAATTGATTAATTAATAGGATCTAAAAATTATATTAACTAGGTATTTAGAATTAAAGCTATTCTAATTAATAATAATGTATTAGAGCTTATTATTAATAAAAAACTATAAAATAATTTAAACAATCTTAAAATATTAATAATAATTTAATTTTTTATACTAAGAGTCTATGAAACATCTCTCTCCACGTGAATTGAATTTTTGAAATTGCGCGCCCAGACCCGGCCAGAAACGGCTGTAATTCCACCAGTTTATTCCTTAAAGCCAGAGCTATCGATTAATCCTAGTTTTACTAGGTAAATCGCTAACAATAGCGGAAAGAATAGTTATAATACCTTTAATAGATAAAAATCTCGTCCTATAAAGTATTTATCATAATATAACTACACTATAATAAATATTAAAATCTATATAATATTAGTAGGCAGCTTTAACAGGGTTTAAGAGAATAAAAAATATTAATATTATAATATTTAAAATCTTTAATTAGATCTAGAATAAGCTTATTATATATATTAATTACCTAGTCTTCTAGATATTTATATATAATATTTAACACTATATATCCTTTAATAATAAGAGCATAGAAGCAATTATAGATCTAAAAAAGCTAGTAGAATAGATTTAATAGAATATTATTATTCTATATATATAAATAAAAGTATTAATATTAAATACTATTATAGAATTATTTAGTAATTCTACTACTATATAAAAGAATATTAATATATCTACTCTTAGAGTTACTTAGACAGAACTAAGCATAAATTATAAGATTATAATTAAAGTATAAAATAAGATAATCTAAAAGAAGATAAACAAGATATGATATTATTAAAGATTATTATTTAATATATAAAGAGAGTTAAAACTTAAATAATAAAAAATATTCTAAGTTTAGCTTTTATAGACTATATTTTTATTATTATATATTAATTATAATCTAGAGATATTAATCTATAAGTATTATATATTATAGCTATAAAAATAATCTATTAATATATAAATAAATAGGTTTAAGCTTTTAATAATAATATCTATATATAGTTACTAATATAAGAGATTATAATTAATAGTATATTAATATATATAATTAATCTATAATAGATTAAAGATATTAAGTAATAACTAATTACTTAAAATTAGTATATTTAGATATCTTTATTATTATTATTCATATTTAACGTCTATATGCAACCTTACGGGTTATGATAGACATAAGCTAGATGAGGCCCTAGGCCCTAGAGCCTAGGGGCTTACCCCTAAACGTTCTTAATAGTGTAGTAATCTAGGTATTAGTCTTGCCCCTATATAGTGTATCCACCAGAGGCTTTTAGGTATATTTATAGGCTATTATATCTATATAGATCTCTTCTAGTTTCTAATATAGGGGCACTTCTAGTAAGTAAAGGCTTTAGTAGTTTTACTTAAGTATTAGGATATCTATCTTTTTATTTAATTCTTTTACCTTTTTATTCTTTTAGAGCTTTTTATTTTTATTAATCTTCTAGCTTTATTTTCTTAGTAGTATAAGCACTATCCCTAAAAAGATTAATATCTTTAAGAAAATAGAGTAGTGCTAGTATAGCTTTAAACTTATTAAAAAATTATATCTTTAAGGTGTCTTTTATTACTATAGATAGGAGGATTCTAGTATTAATAAGCTTTTAATAGAGAACCTTTCTAGGCTAGAAGTACTTATAGTATTTAAAAAGAATATAAGTAGTTATTTTCTTTAGTATACTATAAGCTTTATACTCTAGGGAGTCCTAGGCACTAATTTAATATAGATATAGACTTATTAAAGTATATTTAATCTTTAATTAATAATAATAGCTAGCTAGGCACTTTAATACTTTCTTAATAACTCTATCTAATATCTATTTTTATAATATTCTATAGATTCTTTTTTACTAATAAGATTTTTAAATAATATTTTTATTAATCTATACCTATATTACTTTTCTCTTTATCTTAGTGCAGGCACGCCTAATCTAGGCTAATAATAAGCCTTTAAATCTAGACTTTATAAGCTTAATAATAGCCTACTTTATAGTCTAATTTATATACTTATTTTCTTTTACTCTACTGTACCCTAGCACCTACTATATTATTACTAGATAATTATTAGAGGCTAAATATAAAATAGCTTTATAAGCTCTAAGAGCTAGAGCTTATCTAGATCCTAGTTTTATTATTTATAGATAATTAATAATATTCTAGATATCTAAGAGGATATAAATTAGCCCTAGAAAGTATTTATTT
The DNA here is from genome assembly GCA_023626215.1 of Talaromyces sp. PL2406. Taxonomy (NCBI): domain Eukaryota; kingdom Fungi; phylum Ascomycota; class Eurotiomycetes; order Eurotiales; family Trichocomaceae; genus Talaromyces; species Talaromyces sp. PL2406. The sequence continues at coordinate 9,997 of JAMAGL010000048.1, read as the reverse complement.
AATATCTATTCTAATATTAAAGTTACTACTATTAATTCTATATTAAAAACCTTATATCTAGTGCTTATTAGTACTACTAGACTTTTTTATAAAGCTTTAAGCATTAGCTAGAGTACTATATTAGTATTAATATATCTATTCTCTTATTTAAAGTTATCTAACTAGAAGATTATTTTTAAATACTATTAGCTTGCTTCTCGCAGTACTATCTCTATATTAGTAATTTAGATAGTCCCTAGAAAGGCTTCTTAAACCCACTCCTTAGTATATTTAATTCTTTTTAATAGATCCTTAATTAGGTGCTAAGCTAAGTATCTAGCTAGTTATTAGTCTATTTATTTAGATGCTTAAGTCCTTATTTAGGCCTATTCTTAGTTATTTAGGGGTTACTCTCTAGGCTAGGCATAAGCGTCCCTATACTAGAGTATAACTAGGAGTAATTATACTATTAGGTATATATTAGATAATATTAGTAGTTTTACTATATATTTTACTTTTCTTATATTTAATAATATACTTACTAGCTTTAAGACTATTTTATAGATTAAGGCCTTTATTAGTGTCTTTAGTAGTATACCTATAATAGCTCTTACTTAATAGTTAATAAGATATTATAAGCCTTAAATCTATATCTTTTAACTCTACTACTAGAGCTTTAAGCCTTAAAGAGTTTAGATTTATATAATAATATATTAAAGCTTCTAGACTAGCTTTAAAGTAAGACTATTAGCTTTATAAAGTATATAAAGTTATATCTTAATATTTATAGCCTTCTAGAGATATATCTTATAGTAGTACTAGAGAGTAAGCTTTCTATCTAATATTATACTTAACTAGTATACTATATTAGGTATTATTTTAGTATTAATTCTCTTAATTATAATTTTTATATTCTTAATTTCCTCTCTAAATTAGCTCTTATATATTCTTATAAAGAAGGCTAGCTTTATTTTATCTAGATTAAATTAGACTTTATTTTTAAGTCCCTATTCTACTACTATCTTAGTAGTATATTATAAGATTTTATAAACTTCTTTTATTAATTTAGCCACTATAATAAGCCCTTAATTATCTATAAAAGATAACTTTTTAATACCTAGGATTATAGCCTTGATAATAGTTACTAGTAGTTATATATATAATATAAAGAGGATTAGTGATATTAGGGAGTCTTAGAGTAAGTTAAAGTTGATAAAGACCTTTAAGCCTAGATAACTATTAATAATAAGAAATATCTATTAATTTATTAAGAAGGAGGCTACCTAGTATATTAAATCTTTATTAAATTTAGTCTTTTAGAGACTCTTTATTAGCTTATTTCTTATTATATAGTTAAAAGCTTTCTAGATATCTATAAATAAGTATATACTAACCTTATAGTTATTCTAAGTATACTTAATCTTATCTATAAGATATGTTATTATATCTACTATTAAGCGCTATTAGCGCCCTTTAAATTAACTTTTATAAAATAGGCCTTTGGATTTTATAAATTTAGTAATAAACTCTATTACTAATCTCTCTATTATCTTATCTAAGCACTTTAGTAGATTTATTACTTAGTAATACTTTACTATTATATAATAGCTCTTATTAAGCTTCTATAGGAATACTTCTTTAATAGTTTTCTAGGCCCTAGAATATATCTTAAGCTTAATATATTACTTAATAAGAATTATTATATAGGTCTAATCTAGTTATTAAAATAGCTAGATAGTATAGAAATTAAATAAATTAATCTTTAAAGCCTTATCAACCCCTTAACTAAAAATTATATTTTATATAATTAATTCTATTATTAGTTTATAAGTGTTATTAAGCTTTAAAAGTTCTATTTTTTAGAAGACTTCTCTAAGATTATTCTTTAAAACTTAAGGAAAAGTCTACTCCTTAAAGATAGCTTTTTTTTCTTTAAATATAGCTACTATTACCTACCTTATATCTAGATTAAGAAGGGCTAGTATAGTGCTATAAATAGTAGGCTTAGTATAATATAATACTATCTAATAATACTTTTTTTTAGTTTTAAAATTCTTATTTATTTCTTATAAAAAAGCCTCTTAATAGTCTCTTTTTATTTATTATATAATAGTATAATAGGCTCTCTAAACTTCTTAATAGTCCTTTTTATTAAGCTCTTTAATATAATATACTTTATAAGTCTTTATATAAATCCTTTAAGTCTTAATTATTTAAAGGCCCTATTAGCGCTTTAACTAGATATAAAATCTAATTTTTTAAATATATACTCTAAGTATTTTAATAAAAGAGTTCTTAACTAATATTATCTTATTCTTTATCTCTTTTATTAAGTAGCTATTTATTAGGCTTAAATAAAGATTTATAAGCTTTTTCTAAATATACTTTACTACTTTTATCTTTTTTATATGCTCTATTAGCGTGCTAACATCCTATCTAGTTAATATTACTTCCTAAGAATTAGCTTCTTTTTCTAGAGACTTCTATAAGGCCTAGATTATTAGATAGTTTAATATAGTTAGGCCTAGCTATCTAAACTCCTAGCTATTTAATAGCCTTAGTATCTTATTACTAATTATAAGATTAATAATTAATATATTAAGTACTTTCTCACTCTTAATAACTTCTTATAAGATCTAGATTTTATAAGGCCTAATAAGCATATCTAGTTTATTATTAATAAATAGATTATATTTATTAATAAGCCCCTTTAAGGCCTCTATATCCTTCCTTATTAAACTTAGAGTGTTCTATATTAGGCTATAAGTGTTAAAATCTTTTAGAATTAGATATTTATCCTAGAGAATAAAATTCTAATTTATATCTATAAAGGCTCTCTAGTTGTGCTAACTAGTATTAGTATATATATAAAAAGCCTTTAACTAGCTATTATAATAGTTTATTACTCTAATATACTTGCCTTACTCTATAATATTTATTACTATAAAATAAGGGTGATTTACTAGGTCTATTCTTATTTTAATAATTATATTAACTATTATATCTTATTTAACTATAGTTACTATATAGGCATGCTCTTAAGGGCTCTTTAGCTAGTAAAATAAGAAGTCTAGATAGCTTATCTTATATTTATTTATTAGAGGCTTTTAGAGATATACTATTTCTATACTAGCCTTTAAAGCTGCCTTTAATACTATATAAACTATAGCGCTAATGTAGGTATAGTTATATTAAAGTATTAATATAATTTTTAACTTAGAGGTAAGTCTAGAATTACTATAAATATTATTTCTATATTTATTAACTTAATATTATTTATCTCTAGGCCTGTAGTATGTGCTAATATAGGACTTTAAAAGCTATTCTTTAGGGATTCTAATTAGAGCTTTAAGAGTAGTAATATTATTATATCTATTTATTAATCTACTAGGAGCTAGTGTTATAGATAGTAATCTTATATATATTAGAGAGTATATTTATATGCTTACTTTACTAAAAAGTATCTTAGAGATATAGTCTTATAGACCTTACTATAGTTAGTATACTTAATTAGATAGTATTAATATACTTTATTAAGCCTACCTTAGTAATTTATTATATTATAGGTATAGCTTAGCATCTTATAGTCCCTAATATAGATAGAGTACTTAGAGAGTTATTCCTTATATCTAAGATGATTAGAGTGCTCTATTCTACAATACTAAAAATGATGGGCCGGAACACGAGTTTCGGCACTTTTTGAGAAACAGTCGTTTTTACACGTTTTAGAGGGCCATATAGGCTTCTCAGCACCCAAAACCCCTATAGAGATGTCACTAGGACCCCCAGAGGCCCTAGGAGGCACTACACTGATAGGGGATGGATTAGGGGTCATTAGTAGCCACTAACCCCTAATACTAGGAAATCAGGCTCTAGGGGCCCTACAAGCGCCAAACTAGCTATCTCTAGGCTAGCTATAATCTATTACATTGACCCAAAGGTCTCTAGGCACTACCTAGGTGTTGCTATAGGCCTAAGAATCCTAATAAGCCTTCAAAATAGACCCTATAGACTAGCTACTTTTAGGCCTTAGAGACTCTATCATAACACTATTTAGAAGTAGAATCTAGGTCGCTGGGGCCCCTAGCAGCAAATCTAACCTCTATAAATGACCCTATATTAGCTTAGATACGGAAAACAACACTCTAGGCATCTTAGGTCTAGTTAAGGAGCACTGCAAGGACCTCCTTAGGCCTATTTTATAAGAATATATAGGGCTTAAAACCACTATTAAGAGCTAGGCGGCTCTTATAAAGGCCCTATAACTTAGGGTAGATTATCTAGAATGTGTAGTATAGGCTCTAGAGGCCTCAAAAATCATCCCCCTTAGCATACTGATATCCGTAGAGGTTAGGATAAGCAACTCAACGCCAAGACTCATTACTAAACCCAGTTTAGCGCCCACCTAAAGTGGATAGGTGCCTATAACTAGTGGTCTAGCACCTAGCTTAAGTAAACACTAGGACCTACCCTAGCATTAAAAGGTAAGAAACTGCCTAAACTAAGGCTTATTAATGCTAGGAAGCGCCTATAAGGGGACTTTAATCTCTAAATCCTTACTACCGCCCTAAAAGCTAGCCCCTAAGAGCTAGATATCCACCGCTAGGACTGCCTAACAAGCCAACGCTGGCGGGTGGGAAACGGTACGCTATAGTAAGCTAAAGATGATGCCCTAGACAGCTAATAAGCCTAGGCCGATCCTAACAAAGCTAATAAGCACCTAAAGCAAGGAGGAATAACGTCTAATCTTCTAGCGTGAGAAGCCCCTAGATACACTCTATAGAGATGCCAAGGACATCATCTTAGGGCTTAATTAAGCGCTAAGTAATGCAGGCATGCCTAACTTTATAAAGGCGGTTAATACTAGATATACCGCTTTAAGACACCTCACAGTACTTCTCTAAGAGGGCGCATCTAGCAGTGTGCTTATGCCCGCCTATAATGACACGCTTATTACCGCTGTACAAAAGTATGACCCAGCGGTCATCTCAGTGGAGATTAGTAAGCAGTAACAGTGCATTAAGATCTATAGAGTCCCTATATAACGCTATATAAATAGTGAGAACGGCCTAGGCTTAGCTTAGAAGAAGATAGAGCTATAAAAAATATTTAGGCTTAAATAAGACCCTATTTAATTAGTAAGCCCTAGAAAACTAAAGACTAGGAATTAATAAAGTACCACTATAGTAGTCACTATAGGCTCTAGAAAGGACACCTATAAGATACTTAAATTTAGCCTTTAATTTAGTACTCAACGCCATATAATAGAGGCTTATAAAGAGGTCAGCCCCGAGAGTATATATTCTTAGTACTATAGGATAGAGCACTCTAACTACCTTAGATATAAGAAATAACCCTTTAAGTGCTCTATCTGCGCTAGGGACTATAAGATACTGAGCCATACCTATAATATAATAAATTGCTAAGGTAGGCCTAGTAAAGTATATTAATACTACCTAATCAAGTATGCTAACTATAGTAAGGCCTATAAGACTATATCTCTAAGATACCTCTTAGTAAAGTAAGTATATAAATATACTCTTTAATATATATAAGATTACTATCTATAATACTAGCTCCTAGTAGGCTAATAGATAAATATAATAATACTACTACCTTTAAAGCTCTAATTAAAATCCCTAGAGAATAGCTCCTAAGGCCTTATACTAGTGCACATTATAGATCTAGAGATAAATAATATTAAGCTAATAAATATAAAAATAATATCTATAATAATTCTAAACTTACCTCTAAATTAGAAATTATATTAATACTTTAATATAACTATACCTACATCAGCACTATAGTTTATATAATATTAGAGGCAGTTTTAGAGGCTAATATAAAGATAATATATCTCTAGAAACCTCTAGTAGATAAATATAAAATAAGCTATTTAAGCTTCTTATTTTACTAGCTAGAAAGCTCTTAAGAGTATATCTATATAATAATTATAGTTAGGTAGGATATAGTAATTAATATAGTTATTAAAGTAAGAATAGACCTAATAAACTACCCCTATTTTATAGTAGTAGATATTATAGAGCAAGGTAAATATACTAGAGTAATAAACTATTATAATAGCTAGTTAGAGGCTTTTTATATATATATTAATACTAGCTAGTATAACTAAAGAGCTTTTATAGATATAAATTAGGACTTTATTCTCTAGAATAAGTATCTAATTCTAGGAGATTTTAATACTTATAGCCTAATATAGAACGCTCTAAATTTAATAAGAAAGGATATAGAGGCCTTAAAGAAGCTTATTAATAGATATAACTTATTTATTAATAATGAACTAGACGTGCCTATTAGGCCTTATAAAATCTAGATCTTATAGGGAGCTATTAGGGGTAAGAAAGTGCCTAGTATATTAATTATTAACCTTATAATTAGTAATAAAGTACTAAGACTACTAGATAGCTAGAAGCTTAGGTAGCTAGGCCTAACTATATTAGACCACCTAGTAATCTAGACCTCATAGAAGTCTTTAAAAGAAGAAACTAACCTCTAGGAAGTAATAATAACTAAGTAGAATATTAGTATGCTAATAGAGTATATAGAAGAGATAAAAGTAGTAAAGTATATTTAAAAAAGACTTATAAGCCTCTATCTAAGCCTAATAGATAGCTACTTAGTAGAAGAGATAGAGAATAAGATAGTATTAATTAAGAACTCCCTTATTAGAGTACTTAAAGTATATACTTAGAAGATTAAGCTTTATATCTAGTTAAAGCGCTAGTAGGGCTCTTAAATAATTAAAACTTAGAGAATCTATATAAAGGCTTATAAGATATATTATACTAGAGAGCTTAGTAAAAAGGATTACTAAGAAGTTTAAAAGACCTATTATATTACTATATAATAAATAAAAAGAGACTATTAGGAGGTCTTTTTATAAAAGATAGATAAGAGCTTTAGAACTAAAGAAAAGTACTACTAAGTAGTATTATATTATACTAAACCTACTATTTATAGCACTATACTAGCCTTCCTTAACCTAGATATAGGGTAGGTGATAGCAGCTATATTTAAGGAAAAAAAGATTATTTTTAGGGAGTAGACTTTTTCTTAGGCTCTAGAGAATAATCCTAAAGAAGCTTTCTAAAGAATAAAATTCCTAGGGCCTAGTAATACTTATAAACTAATAATAGAATTAACTATATAAAATATAATTTTTAGCTAAGGGGTTAATAAGGCTTTAAAGATTAATTTATTTAATTTCTATACTATCTAGCTGCTTTGGTAACTAGATTAGACCTATATAATAGCTCTTATTAAATAGTGTATTAGACTTAAGGTATATTCTAAGGCCTAAAAAACTACTAAAGGGGTGCTCCTATAGAAGTCTAATAAGAGCCGCTATATAATAGTAAAGTATTACTAGGTGATAAGCCTACTAAAGTGTCTAGGTAAGATAGTAGAGAGGCTAGTAATAGAGCTTATTACTAAATTTATAAAGTCTAAAAGCCTATTCTATAAAGGCTAATTTAGGGGGCGTTGATAGCGCTTAATAATAGATATAGTAATGTATCTTATAGATAAGATTAAGTATACTTAGAGTAATTATAAGATTAGTGTATATCTATTTATAGATATCTAAGGGGCCTTTAACTATATAATAAGAAGTAAGCTAATAAGAGGTCTCTAGAAGACTAAGCTTAATAGAGATTTAATACACTAGATAGTCTTCTTCTTAATAGATTAATAAATATTCTTTATTATTAATAGCTATCTAGGCCTAGAGGTCTCTATTAATTCTAGCTTACTCTAAGGCTCCCTAGTATTACTAATCCTCTTTATATTATATATATAACTGCTAGTAACTGCTATCAAGGCTATAGTCTTAGATATTAAAGGGTTATCTTTTATAAATAATTAAAGGCTTATTACAGCAGCTAAATTAATAAAGGAAGCCTATAAGGCTCTATAATATACTACTAAGATAGTAATAGAATAGAAGCTTAAAAATAAAATCTAATTTAATCTAGATAAGATAGAGCTAGCCTTCTTTATAAGAATATATAAGAGCTAATTTAGAGAGGAGATTAGAGATATAAAAGTTATAGTTAGAGGAATTAGTATTAAAGTAATATCTAATATAGTATACTAGTTAGATATAATATTAGATAGAAAGCTTACTTTTTAATACTACTATAAGATATATTTTTAGAAGATTATAAATATTAAAATATAGCTCTATATACTTTATAGAGCTAATAGCCTTATCCTAGAGCTAGTCTAAAAGCTTTAGTGTGTTATTATATAAGTCTAAGCTCTTTAAGGCTTAGAGCTCTAGTGGTAGGGCTAAAAGATATAGACTTAAGGCCTATAGCACTTTATTAACTATTAAGTAAAAGCTATTATAGGTATACTACTAAAGGCACTAATAGGGGCCTTAATCTATAAAGCAGCTCTAGAGCTAATGAGCATATTACTAGATATAAGAAAAGTAAGATATATAGTAAGGCTACTAATATTATCTAATATATATTTAATAGTGTAGTTGCTCCTAGCTATACTCTAATATAGAGATGCCTATACCCAGCCTAGAGAGTAACCCCTAGATAACTAAGAATAAGCCTAAATAAGAACTTAAGCGCCTAAGTGGATAGGCTAATAATTAGCTAGGCACCTAGCTTAGCACCTAATTAAGGATCTATTAGGGGGAATTAAATATACTAAGGAGCAGACTTAAGAGGCCTTTCTAAGGACTATCTAGGTTATTAATATAGAGATAATACTATGAGAAGTAAGCTAACAATACCTAAGAACGACCCTCTAGTTAGATAGCTCTAGGTAAGAGAATAAGCGTACTAGCGCTAGTATAGCGCTCTAGCTAATACCTAGAGCTCTATAAGAGAGCCTAGTAATGCTAATAAGCACTAGATATAAGATTTTTAATATAGAATTAGTAGTAGTGGCTTTGATGCTAGAATAAGCGCTAAATAAATACCTCTTAGGACCAATTTACATCCTTTTAGATGCTTAGAATGCTATTAGTCGCCTATAAATAATAGAACTAGGACCTAGATAAGCCCTAGCTCTTAGAGCTTATAAAGCTATTTTATATCTAGCCTCTAGTAGTCATCTAGTAATAATACAGTAGGTGTTAGAATATAGTAGAGTAGAAGGAAATAAGTATATAGATTAGACTATAAAGCAGACCACTATTAAGCCTATAAGACCTAGATTTAAAGGCTTATTATTAGCCTAGATTAGGTGTGCCTACACTAAGATGAGGAGGAAAGTAGTATAAATATAAACTAGTAAGAATGCTATTTAAAGACCTTACTAATAAGAAAGAGTCTATAGAATACTATAAGAATAGGTACTAGATAGAGCCACTAGAAAAATACTAAAGTGCCTAGCTAGCTATTACTATTAGTTAAAGACTAGACACACCTTAATAGATCTATATCTATACTAGATTAGTGCCTAGAACTTTCTAGAGTATAGAGCCTATAGTACACTAAAGAAGATAACTACCTATATTCTCTTTAAATATTATAAGTGCTCTTAGCTTAAAAAGATCCTTTATTAGGAGCTTATTAATACTAGAGTCCCCCTATCTATAGTAGTAAAAGATGCTTTAAAGATATAATTTTTTAGTAAGCTTAGAGCTATATTAGCGCTATTCTATTTTCTTAGGGATATTAATCTCTTTAAGAATAATACTTATACTATTAAAGAGACAGAGCTAGGAGACTAATAGGGGTAGGAAGCCCTAAGAGAGTAAAATGGTAAAGGAGTTAGATAGAGAGATAGATACCTTAGTACTTAAATAAAGCTATTAGAGCCTTTACTCACTAGGAGTATTTTTATATTAGAAACTAGAAGGGATCTATATAGGCATAATAGCCTATAAGTATGCCTAAAAGCCTCTAGTGGATATACTGTATAGGGGCGAGACTAATGCCTGGATTACTACACTATTAGGAACGTTTAGGGGTAAGCCCCTAGGCCCTAGGGCCTAGGGCCTCACCCGGCTTGTGTCTGTCATAACCCGTAAGGT
>JAMAGL010000047.1:0-31025 GCA_023626215.1 Talaromyces sp. PL2406 | reverse complement strand
ATATAAATTTAGAGAATGTGTAAACTAATACTGTTAATATTACAAAAGTAAATACAACTTGATTTACAAAAAAAAAAGGTATTAATTGAGGCATATTTATATATATATCAATATAGATATAAAGTTATATATTTATATATATATTACATATCTTTATTACAGGATAACAAACACATAATTATATATAAAATATATATATACATTTTTTAATAACTATTCTTATCTAGGATTCGAACTTAGATCAAAATATTAGAAGTATTCTGCTCTACCATTGAGCTAATAAGAATCAAAAATAAATTAAAAAAATTTTAATTTAATCTTAATTAATATTATATATTAATGAAGAAACTGAATAATGTAAACCATCTAAAATAGGAGAAGGGTAAATACCAAATAATACAGTTAATATAACAAAAATTAATAACATTATAAATTCTCTTTTATTAACATCTCTTAAATTTTCTTTAAAGAAAATAGAATAAGAACCACCAAATGCTATTCTATTATACATAAATATAGTATAAGCAGCAGAGAATACTATAGAAGAACTAGCTAATATACCTAAAATAGGCATTCTTTCAAATACACCATATATTGACATAAATTCACCTAAAAAATTTAAAGTTAATGGAACTCCACAATTTCCTAAAGATAAAATAAAAAATAATATACTAAAAATAGGCATAATTTGTCCCATACCTCTATAATAAGTTATTAATCTAGTAGATGATCTATCATATAAAATTCCTCCTGCACATATAAATAAACCAGAAGATACAAAACCATGAGCTAAACCTAAAGCTATAGCACCTTCAATACCTTGTATAGTATTACTAAATGCACCTAAAAGATATACAGCTGCATGAGATACAGATGAATAAGCTATAAGCTCTTTAATATCTATAGTTCTTAGAGTACTAAAACTAGCATATATAATAGTTACTACACCTATTACATAAACTATAAATGTATAATTTAAAGAAGCTTTAGGTAATAAAGGTAAAATTAATCTAAATATTCCATATAAACTTAATTTTAAAACTATACCAGCTAAAATTATACTACCTGATAAAGGTGATTCTACATGAGCTTTTAACAATCAAGTATTTAAAAAAATTGTGGGAGTTTTTACAGCAAAAGCTATAAATATACCATAAAATAAAAATAATTGTGTTGTATACTCAAAATTAGTTTTAAATAAAGCATCAAAATCAGTAGTTCCCATTATAGAGGCCATTGTTATTATAGATAATAACATAAATAACGACCCTAATAAAGTATATAAAAATAAGTAAAAACTTGCTCTTACTTTATTACTTGACCCGAATAAACCTATTAATAAAAATAAAGGAGGTAATATACTCTCAAAAAATATATAGAATAATAATATATCTAAAACCAAAAAAACAGCTAATAATAAAGTTTCTAAAAGTAGTATTATAACCACAAAAGATAGTATATTTTTAGATTGTATTGAATTTCAATTAGATAATAATGCAATTGGCATTATTATTGTTGTTAATAGTACAAAGTATATAGATAAACCATCTACACCTAAATATATATCAAAATAATTTATTTTATATTGTTCTTCAATAAATTGAAAATGTTTACCTGAAAAATCGAATATTATAAACATAAATAAAGAAATTATTAAATTAATGATTGAAGTAATCAATCCTATAGATTTTATTTTAAAATTAGCTAAATGTAAACCATAATTAGACTCTAAAACAATAAAGCTTATACCTATTAAAGGTATTAATAGTAATAATAAAGACATTCTTTTTTTTTTTCTATTTACTGCATATATATATAATTTACTATACATTTATACAACTCACATACGCTGATTTTAAATACACATAATATAATTTTATATTTTATATTTAAATTGTGGTATATATTGAGATATATAAAGAAAAAAATTTTTTCGTCCTTAATTTTAAATTAAAGTTATATTTACTGGTATCATATCTAATGAGTACACGAAACAAGGTATTAATACAATATATGCTATTATTACAGGCAGTAGTACAGTTCAACATACTGACATTAACTGATCAAAACGGATTCTAGGGAAAGAAGCTCTAACTCAAATGAATACAAATATTAATACACTAGTTTTAATAGCTAAATTTAAAGGAGAAGAAGAAATATTTACAATTAAATCAAAAAAAATAGTTTCTTTAACATTAAAAAATACATTTAAAATACTAATTAAAATATCTAAAGGTACTATACTTAAATAACCTCCTAAAAATAATAAACTATTTAATGCACAAATCAAAATAATACTTGCATACTCAGCAAGGAAGAAAAAAACAAATATTACAGATGAATGTTCTGTCATAAATCCACTAACAAGTTCAGATTCCAATTTTTCTTTTAATCCTGTATTACTTTGAAATTAAAAAAAATAAAATTTATATCATATACAATTAATTTTTACAAAACAACATTAGATTTTATACCCTAAATATTCAAATGATTTAAATGTTAGATTATTTGCACTACTTATACATATATAAATTATTGTTTATGATATAAATATATCCATCTAAGTTAATTTTTTTAAAAATAATTTTTATTTATTTTTTATACTTTAATGTATAAATAGATATTAATTAAAAAACTAATTTTATTAGATAATGCATCACGTTTTACATGATAAATATAATAGGATTAAAAAAATTAGCTTACATTTTAATGTAAGTTTGGACTTTATATTTATTAAATATATAATATTTAATATATAACGTTAAGTCTCTAAAGATTATTTTACTTTAATAAAATATTTCCTGCTAATAACCCTAAAATTAGGGTTTACAAGCAATTAGTTATATTTAATGAGACCAAATATAAACTTATAGCCTCAGCTAAATCAAATGGTGCTCTATTAGTTTCCGCTATAGAACCTATGAAAAATATTAAAAATAAAGGAAATAAAGGAAATACAAAACTTATTACTCTCTGTGATTCTACTATAGATATTAAATTTAAACTACCTGAAAGTAAAACCACTAATAATATAACTGAACTTAATATTAACTCATAACTAATTAATTGAGCTGTACTTCTTAAAGATCCTAAAAAAGCATATTTTGAGTTAGCAGATCAACCAGCTAATAATATACCATAAGTAGCTAAAGAAGAAACAGCTAACATATATAATATACCTAAACTAAAATCTGAAATATATAATCCTGAACCATAAGGAACTACAAGATAACCTAATAAAGAAAATATCAATGTTATAATAGGTCCAAGAAAAAACAAAATAATGTTAGCTTGAGTTGGGGCAACATATTCTTTTAATAATAACTTTAAGGCATCAGCAAATGCTTGTAAAAGCCCATAATAACCTACAATATTAGGACCCAATCTTCTTTGCATACTTGCCATAGTTTTTCTTTCAGCTACAGTAACAAAAGCAACAGATAATAAAGCAGGTACTATAACTAATAGACCTTCAGCAATTGAAATTACAGATAATAAACTAATCAAATATTATGTATATTTTTTTTATAAACATTAAAATACTAACTATTCATAATTTAATATATAAATTTTAATAAAAAAACTAAAAATTTTTTTAATACTAATTATTTTATTTTAAAAATAAATATTTTACAATTATAATTAAATTTGATTTTTAGACTATATATTTTTTAGAAAAAATATACAACTTATTTTTTAATTGATTATAATCTAACAATATCTAATAAATATTTTTATAATTGAATTTATCTATAGTTAAAATTTTATCTTTTTTTTTATGACTTTTGTTATACAGTTCAAAACTCTTATAACCAAAAAAAAAAAAATCCAAAATAAGAATCTATACTAAGCAATATATTTTTATCACCATTATTAGATAGATCTGTAATACTTTGAGAACCTTGACTAATAGTATAACCAATCTTTTCAAAATCATGAATAATAAGACCAATTAGGTTAATTACAAATACACAACCTTTAAGTAAATCATAATATTTATTATTATTTAAATAATAATCTGTTATACTAGTGTTTATATATACTTTTTTAATAAACTCACTATATTGATGTTTACATATAAAATCAATTAATTTAATAATTCTATCTTTATTAGCATTTAATATTAATTGATTTGCTATACTAATAACATTATATTTTATAGGTTCTGTATTATTATAATATTCATTAATAACTTTAAAAAAGACAGGATACCCTGGAGAAATATATTCTTATAATAAATCTATAACTATCATAGATAATATATATAACTGTAATAAAGCATATTAGACTTATTATTTTTTTTTATCTAATTTCAATAAATAAACACTATTATATCTTTTATTAACTTGAAAATCAAAAAGAATCATCACTTAAATAAAGATGTAATTTATTAAATATATTTAAATAAGTATTTAATAAATCATGATCCAATTCGTTATAAAATTTTTAATTAATCATAAAAACTATAATTTTTTTACGCACAATACTAGATAAAGTTCTAGATAAACTATAGCGAAAAGAAAAATGAAATTTGATTTTAATTAAATCAAATTATTAAAATCAAGGAGCTCGGGGAACTCGAATCCCTATATTTCAATTTGCAGTCAAAACGTAGAACCTTCTACTCAAGCTCCTTAAAAAAGTGATATATAATATTTATGTGATATTTTCATGAAATTTATTAACTTTTTTTAGTAATAAGTTCTACTAAAGTGTTTTCAATAAAACTAACTAAAGGCATTATTACAAGGAAATGTGAAAAGTATAAAACAGTTGAAATTTGACCAAATTCTATAAAAGGAGATTCAACATGTTTTGCACCTAATTGCATTAATATTAAGAAATTAGCTACAAATACATAAAAAGCAACTTTACTTAAAGGTCTAAATTGTAAACCTCTATATTTAGATAAATCAGTTATAGGCATAACTAATATAATTAGTATAGCAGAGAACATTGCTATAACACCTAATAATTTATTAGGTATAGATCTTAATATAGCATAGAAAGGTAAAAGATATCACTCAGGCACTATAGCAGGAGGAGTCTGCATAGGATTAGCCATTACATAATTTTCACTATCACCTAATGCATTAGGCATAAAGAATACAAATAAAGATAAAACAAAGAAAAATAAAAAAATAGTTATTAAATCTTTAAATATGTAGTAAGGTGCAAAAGGTAATCTATCATAATTACTAGATATACCTAAAGGATTACCAGATCCTACAGTTTCATGGTATGAAATTAAATGCATTAAAACTAAAGCTGCTAATACAAATGGTAATACAAAATGTAATGCAAAAAATCTATTTAAAGTTGCATTATTAACTGAAAAACCTCCTCATAAGAACTCAACAATATCTTGTCCTATTCAAGGTATAGCACTCATTAAATTAGTAATAACTGTTGCTCCTCATAATGACATTTGACCATAAGGTAAAACATAACCTAAGAAAGCTGTTGCCATCATAACTATAAGAATTATACTACCTATAATTCAAGTTAAAGTTCTAGGTGCTTTATATGAACCATAGTATAAACCTCTACCTACATGTAAATAAACTAAAAAAAAGAAAGCAGATGCAGTATTTGCATGTAAATAACGTATTAATCAACCATTATTTACATCTCTCATAATATGCTCAACAGAGTTAAAAGCTTCAGCTACGCTAGGTGTATAATGCATAGCTAATGTAACTCCTGTAACAATTTGTATTATTAAACAAAGAGCTAATAACGAACCGAAGTTCCATAAATAACTCAAGTTGGACGGTGTAGGTGAATCTATTATATAGGAGTTAACTAATCTTAATAAAGGATGACTTTTAAAAATTCTCATAAAAATATATATATATATATACTTTAATATACAAGAACTATATTTTTATTACCCACCCTAACCCATAAAAAATAAAATAATAATAATAATTAAATTTTATACATAACACATTAATTTTTTTTTTGAATAAAAATTATTCTTGAATTATTCAGAATATAAAACAACTATTATCAATAGAAAAAAAAAATTTTTTTACAAATAAAATAATTTAAACATATAATAGAAGAACTTGAGAAATTAAGATATCCACAGGGATAGATTGAATACCAACAATGATATCCAACCCAGCATCTAAAAGAAGCTCATCTCCCTTAATGAGCTCTGCCTGTAATTGGGCAATTACCTCAGGGGTAATTGGGCTTAAACAATCCAAAGTTAATGATGCTAAAAATTCATCAGTAAATAGATAGTTTAAGCTATTGAATTCATATAACATACCATCAGTTAATCTGCATGGTGTTGTTATTTCAGGGTTATTTATAAATAATTGAAGAACGTATCTCGCCGTTCATACACCTATTAAAGTAGCTACCATTATAGCTAAACATTCACCTGTTGGAGTATTTTGATTAAAAAGATCTGCAGCGGATGAAGCTATAGCTTCGTATTTAGTTATTCTTTCCATTTTAAAAAATATATAAATATATACATACTTTAATATACAAAAACTTTTTTTTTATTACCCACACTAACCCGTATAAAAAAAAAAATTTTTTATTATTTTATACACAACACAAAATTAAAAGTTTAATTTATATTATAAATTAAACATTTAATTGCATTAAAATGTTAATTATTTCATCCGCACTTGGTATATAGTCGTTATTAACTATCCATTCCCAACAGACCTCCACGAGCTTACTATCTCCACTATTTAAATTATTAGTGTGTTGTTCTACTGACTCTCTAAGATTTGTAATTTCTTCTTCAGAGAATCTAGTATTTTCTACCACAATGGATAATCTTTTTTCGTTAATAAAATTAACATATCCAACTCTAAATGTAGCAAGACATAAAAATATAGCACCCGCAATAATTATATCTGTAGGGTTTACACTTGCAGCAGCAATACCTGCTGTAACTGCTGCATCGTAGTCAAATGCGGAAAAATCAATCATAATTAAAAAAAAATATAAATATACAACTTTAATAAACTAAAAAGGATTATTATAATAAAAAAAAAATAACTATCAATTAATAGTATAAAATATTAAAAATTAAAAAAAATTGTTATAAATTATTTTATTAAAGTAAATTGTTTTATAATCTTAAGGATTACAAATATTCTATTTATATATAATATAAATAAAATAACACTTAGAATTTTCTAAGTTAGAAATTACAGGAATCGAACCTATTTATATATATATATCCTTAGATTCATATACATGTTTTAACCAATTAAACTAAATCCCTACTAAAAATAAAATTTTATCTTTCAAAACGGATTCTAGGGAAAATTATTATATTAAATTTATTTTTATATAATATTATTAAGCTACATATAATAAAAGGAATGCCATCATTAATGCAAACAAACCTGTAGCTTCTGAAAAAGCAAACCCTAAAATAGCATAGTTAAATAATTGTCCTCTTAATGAGGGATTTCTAGATACACCTAAAATTAAGGCTCCAAAAACTATACCTATTCCTACTCCTGCACCTATTAAACCTGTAGTAGCCAAACCTGTAGCAATTAATCTTGATGATTCTAACATAAATATATAAATATAAGTATACAACCTTAATTTCCTATTAAGGACTATTAATATAAAAAATAGATATCAATTAATAGTATAAACTATTAAAAATTAAAAAATTGTTATAAATTATTTTGTTAAATTAGGGATTCAGATATTCTATTTATATATAAAAATATAAATAAAATAACACTTAGAAATTATTAGTTACAATATTTTTTGTTATTAAAAAAAATATAAATTTCTAAGTTAGAGATTACAGGAATCGAACCTATTTATATATATATAGTCCTTAATATATACATGTTTTAGCCAATTAAACTAAATCCCTACAAAGGGGGTCTAAAGATAAAATTTTATAATTAACCCCCCCCTCCCTTTAAATAATTTATATTATTATTATTTAATTAAAATGGTTCCAGTTTTGGTTCAATTAAATCCCGAATTTGCTCTAGGAAACAAAAATCTCCTATATGCCGGGTTGGAGATTGTTGTTGTCCTATTTGTTCAACTAGAGATATTTTTCTCGATCAGTTGGAACTATTAGTTATATGAGTAATTTAATTATCTCGCTAATAAATTATCTTATTATTCATAATAAAAATCCTAAAAAAAAATATAATAGTTTTCAATTTATATAAACTATTATTAAAAATTATATAAATTTTTATTATTACTCCTAACTTAATCTAAATTAACTAATAATTTATTCTAATTTATAAATATATACTTATTAATTGCTATCACGATTGTTAGGGTTTACATCATTAAATTCTTTTATTTCACTACTTGGCTTTTTAAACATTGAATTTAAATGTCTTTCATTCTCTGATATATAAATGTTTGTAGATTGTAATCATTTATAATCTTTTTCTAACAATCTATAATAATTAGATAAGTCTTTATTAAAATACAAAGTTTGACATTTTAGAGCTAAAATTTGATCTATAAGTATAGTAATTTTTTTTTTTTCTGCTGCACTAATACCTAATACTGATTGTTTTCACAATAATTCTTCCACAGCATCATTAAAATATCTAATAGGACGATCAACACATCATAATTTATTAGCATAAAATTTTACTTTACTTTCAGTTAAACTAAGAAGATAAGCTCTTCCTACTTCTCTAGAAGTAAACATAGGAGAATTAATAGGTCTGAGATATTCATATGCATTAAAATGAGCCATATTTCATTCAGCCATATTTCTAAAACATGTAGTCGCTCTATCACCATAAGATACTTTATTTATAACTCTATTTATAAAAACAGTTGAATAATTTTTACCTGCTTTTATTCTAGTATCAACATTTGTATTTATTCTTATATTACCTCTTAAATAATAAAGATCAGAATCGATTCATCTACCAGTAGATTCATCTCATCAAATACTATGAACAGGATCGTAGTATTTTTTTGTTTTTTCAATATAAAGAGAAATTACTTTACTTTCATCAATTTCAATTCTAGACATATTAGAGTTTTTATCTAAATAAACAAGAACAGTATGAGGATTTATATTATTCTTATAACCTCGTAAAATTTCTATAGGTGCATTTGTGTTTGGATCCTTAAGAGGTGAAATTATATCACCAAATTTAGCTTTGGCAAATTCTAAGTCATTTATACCTCATCTAATTAAATTTTCATTAGTGTATGGAGGAGCTGAACGTGAATGTCTTGGATTATTTGAAATTATATCGGTTGTAGATTGAGATTCTTGATTTGAAACTATATCGGCTACAGATTGAGATCCTTGATTTGAATTAATATTTGTACTTCTTGATCCGTTTCCAGAATTACTATTTGAAGTTTCAACATTTTCAGGGGTTCCAGTGTTATATAACGTAAATTTAACATTAAAATCATTATAATTAACATAATCATTAAATCCATTTAAATATAATTTATTTTTAAATAATTCATTAATAATATTTATTATTGTATTTTTATCTATAGTTAAATTAAGTGAATTTGTATTATTAAATATATTATATATATTAATTTTATACATAATTTCAAAAATATTATTATTTATATTTTTAAATATATTTATAATATTATTAAATATATTTGAATTATATATAGTTTCAATAATATTATTATTTATATTTTTAAATATATTTATAATATTATTATTTACACTATTAAATATATTTAAATTATATATAGTTTCATATATACTATTAAATATTTTTGATTTATATATAGTTTCATATATATTTTTATTTATATTATTAAATACAGGTATTAAACTTATATTATATGTTTCTATAAAATATGAAAAATAAGTACAAATATAATAACCCATTCCTCCGTGATATAAAACAAATAATCTTGTAAAAATTGATATAATAGACAGAATAAAATTATGAAATTTATTTAAATTAAATAATTTAATAATTACTCAAGCAATAATAGGAACTATATACTTATCATATGCTATATAAATTAGTCATATAGCAGGAGTTAACGCAAAATAATAAAAATAATCTAAATTTATATTAAAAAATTTAGCTAATTCTAAAACTATTAAGGAAGTAAGCAACATAGTTAAAAGAAATTTAACATCTGTTGTTTTATTTTTCATAAAAATAAAAAAATTTTTAAATAAATTAAATATCATCATCATCATTTTTTTCATTCCCATTTTCATTGTTATAATAAGATAGGAACAAAAAGCAATATAGAAAGCAAATTTGACAAATTTAATCATTCATTAGGCATAAATATAAATAATACTATTATTAAAGTTAAAATTGAAACAGTTAAGCTAAAAGAACTAGATAAAGTAAAATCTGATTTTAAATAAAATTCTTTTATTTTTTTATTTTTATTAATTAAAACAATAGGTATTCTTAAATTATTTAATTTATTTAAATATGTATAAGAATGTCAATCAAAAAACATAGTTTTTACTATATATAAATAATAAACAGCACTAATAACACTAGTTATTACACCAATAAAAGTTAAAAAAATAAACCCTTCTTGTAAAGCAGAAGAAAATATCATCTGTTTTGCAAAAAATCCCATTAAAGGAGGAATACCTGCAAATGAAAATAAAGTAATAGCAAAACTTAAAGCTAATATACTATTTATATGGAAATATCCTTTTAATTGAGTTATCATTTGTATAGGAGAATTATTTTTATCAACTATTTGTTTATTATTTATATTACTATCATTATAACTATATAAACTATAACCTATAGCCACTAATATAATAAATGCATTAACATTAGAAATACTATATTGTATTAAATAAAATATAAAAGATTGTATTGATTCTATACTATTAATACTTAAAGCTAATAACATAAATCCTAAATGTGATATTGTACTATAAGCTAATAATCTTTTAATTCTAAATTGAGTTAAACCTAATATAGTACCTATTGTTAAAGATAATAAAGAACTTAATAATAAACTAGTTGTTCAAAAATAATTAGTATAAATATAAATATTACCTGTAAAATGAACTAATTGTAATATTACAATTAAAATAGATATTTTTGCAATATTTGCTACAAATGTTGTTACTATTGTAGGAATACCATCATAAACATCAGGTGATCAAAAATGGAAAGGAGCAGCAGATATTTTAAATAATAAACCTACAGCTATTAATAAAATAGAATAAGGTATAAAAGTTGTATTATTTAATTTATTTAGATTTTGATCTAAAATAAAAGATAAATTATTTATTATATAAAAACTATCTAAATTCGTTACACCTAAATTAGCATATATTAAAGCTATACCTAAAAGTATAAAACAAGATGCTAATGCACCTAATAAAAAATAAGTTAAACTAGATGAAGTAGAGGACTCTGAATTTCTATAAATTGCACATAACAAATATAATCCATAACTTTGTAATTCTATAGATAAAAAAATAGATATTAAATCATTACTTGATATTAATAAAGTACTACCTATTATAACAAAAAATAACACTAAAGTATATTCTAAAATAGAGTATTGTTCTCCATTTTTTAAAATAATATTAGATATAGTAAGTTTTTTTAAGAATTGTAATTTTGAAAATAATAAATTAAAAACACCTAAATATTCACTATATAATAATTTTCTAGGGTAAAAAGCAGTCATACTTAATATAAATATACTTAAAAAAAATATTAAAATATGAAATACCAGTGTTATAGAAGATACATAAAATAAACCTCCAAATATACCAATACCATTATCTATATATGTTATAAATAAACTGTTATAAGCTAAATATATACAATAAAATAAAATAATAATTCCAATTCTAGAATAAAGTATTGAAATATCACGTCTAAAAGTTAAGGAATTAGACAATAATAAGGAAAAAACTGATGCTATTAACAAGATAGATAACGTAAATTACATTTTGTATATAATAATTTTTAGCTTAAAATTCTTATTTCTGTAAAAAAAGTTTATTATTTAACATAACAAATAAAGAAAATATTATTAATATTAACAAATTACTATCTCAATTAAAAAAGTATAACGTTGTTATATAAAACATTAAACCCATTAATATATATAATGCATAAGTAGTAACTACACCTGTACTTAAATTATTTATACTATTACTTAAATTTAATAATCCTTTTTCTAATCCATAAGGTCCTAAATATTCTACTGATCCTTTATCAAGACTTTTAGTTGTTTGTCCACCTAAAGTTAAGATATTTTCAACAATATATTTATTATATATTAACTCTATGTAAAATCTTTGATTAAAAAAGCTAAAAATATTATAACCTATAGTTGAAAATTTAAAATTAGTTAATAAATTAGGTGTAAATTCAGAAAAAAAAATTGATAATATACTTAAAGAAATTGTAAAAAATAAAGGCAATAGTTTAAATAACACAGGAACTGCAAATTCTGTATCTAATAAAATTTCGTGGTTAGGATGTATAAATAAACTATTATCAGAAAAGAATCCTGTACCTAATCCTATAAATAAATCTTTAGTTAAAAATCCAAAAAATATAGAGAAAACAGCTAATATAATTAAAGGTATATTTAAAAAAAGATCTCCTTCATGTGCAAATTTATAATTATTTAAAGGCCCATTAGGGTTAGTTAAAAAAGTTAAATATAATACTTTTGCAGAATAAAGTGTTGTAAACATAGCACCTATTGAAGCAATAAAGTATACTATAGTACTAGATAAATAAAACTGACCATATGCAGATTCAAGTATTAAATCTTTAGAATAAAACCCAGTCATAAATGGAACAGCAACTAAACTTAATGAAGCTATTAACATAACTGAATAAGTTAAAGGTAAAAATGGTCTTAATCCACCATATTTTCTGAAATCTTGATTATCTGCTACTGAGTGTATAACAGCTCCTGCACCTAAAAATAATAATGCTTTATAAAATGCGTGGTTAACTAAATGAAATAAAGCTATATTATAAGAAGATAATCCTATACCTATAACCATCATTCCTAATTGACTCATTGTAGAATAAGCTATTACTTTTTTTATATCTTGTTGAAATAAACCAATTAAAGAACTAAATACAGTTGTTATAGTACCTAATCATAAACAAATAATTAAAACAGTTGAACTATATTCTATTAAAGGAGATGATCTCATTAATAGATATACACCTGCTGTAACCATAGTAGCTGCATGTATCAATGCAGATACAGGTGTAGGACCCTCCATAGCTTGAGGTAATCAAATATGTAATCCTACTTGTGAACTTTTAGCTGTTGCACCTATTACTAAACAAATACCTATTATAGTTATTATATTTTCATTATAATAAGGAGCTAATGAAAATATTAAGTTATAATCTATATTACCAAAAGATCATAACATTGCAAATATACCAATTGTTAAAAAACAATCACCTACTCTGTTAGTAAGTAATGCTGAGATAGAACTTTGATTTGCTGCAATTCTAGTAAATCAGAAATTTACTAATAGATATGAACATATACCAACACCTTCTCAACCTACAAACATTAATAAGTAATTATTACCAGTTACAAGAATTATCATCATAAATGTGAATAAACTTAAATAACTAAAAAATCTTTGATTGTGAGGATCATGACTCATATAACTTATAGAATATATATGTACTAAACTTGATACTATTAGTACAGGTAAAAGCATAGAAACTGTTAAAGAATCAAATTTAAAACTTCACATAACATTTAATGCTTCAGCATCTATTCATCTTGCTACATCTATAGTAACAGGAATATTATTTATACCTACTTCTATAAATGCTAATATAGCTAAAAATGTTGTTAAAATAACTGAACTACATGTTATAATATGTGAACCACTAATACCTATTTTTCTTCCAAAAAAACCTGAAGATATTGAACCTAATAAGGGTAAAACTATTAATGTTAAATACATTATTTATATTGTATAGATATACTTCCTCTTAATCTATAGTATGCTACTAATATACCTAAACCTATTGCAGATTCTGCTCCAGCTATAGTTATTATATATATAGCAAATGTTTGACCTAAAATATCGTCAAAATTAAATGAACTTATTAATATTAAAAATGTAATTGCTAATAGCATTATTTCAATAGATATTAACATAAGTATTATATTTTTTCTATTTAAAACAAAACCTAAAATTCCTATAAGGAACAAAAATATTGAAAAATTCATATTAAATTTTATTGTTTATTTTCGATTTAACTGTGCTTTCAATATATAACTATATTGTTAATATAGTTATACGTATAAATATTTATATAATATATTAAATATAATATATTATGATTCTATTTGATCTCTTAATCATAATAAGAAATCTTTTATAGAAACAGATTGTATAGCTATAGGCATAGAACTATGTAGTATACCACATATTTCTGAACATTGACCAAAGAATGTACCTTTACGGTTTAAATAAACAGAAGCTTGATTTAATCTACCTGGGTAAGCATCAACTTTAATACCTAAAGAAGGACATGCATAAGAATGTATTACATCAGCTGCTGATATAACAAATCTTGTATGTGTTAATTCAGGTATAACTACTCTATTATCAACTTCTAACATTCTAAATCTACCTTCTTCTAAATCACTTTCAGGTATTATATATGAATCAAATTCAACAAATTCACCTTCATCATTAGTAAAATCAGGATATTGATAACTTCAATATCATTGATGACCTTCTCCATATATAACTAAAGATGGATCCATAACTTCATCCATTAAATATAATAATTTAAATGATGGAAATGCTATTAATATAAGTATTAATGCAGGTGTTATAGTTCATATTAATTCTATAAGTGTTCCGTGATTCATATATTTATGAGATATAGGAGATTTTGAAGCTATAAAATTTCTTATTACAGTTATCATTATTCAAACAACAGTAAATAATATAATAGCTAAATAAAACATTATATTATTATGTAGTTCTTCTAATCCTTCCATTTGAGGTGTAGCACTATCTTGAAAAAATAAACCTCAAGGAGTAGGTGCATCCAATTGTAAAATATTAGTATTAAATATCATATATATATATTTATTATTATATTTAATTTATACAAAAAAATTAAAAAAATTTTCAAATTACATCGTAGATAATTTTTTATTATTATGTTATTATTTATATAATTTAATTAAAAAATTTTTCATAGTATAGCCACTATTTTTTAATTTTTTAATATTTAACTATATATTAATGAATAACCATTTCATAATTTATAATCTAAATTATGTACTTGTCTACTTTCTATTTTCAATGCATTTTTACCTAATTCAAAAGCAAATCCTAAAGTTAAAACTAAAAAAAATAAAAGCATTATAGATAGTCCGTATATACCATTAGTATAAGCACTTACTATGTAAGGATACACTAAAAGAATTTCTAAGTCAAATAGTAAAAATAATAATGCAAATATAAAAAAAGATATACTAAACTGTGTTCTATTTTGACCTAAAAAAGAATGAAAACCACACTCAAAAGCACTATCTTTTTCTATATATGAATTATGAGGAGAAAGAATTAAATTAACTGCTAATAATATAACGGCTAATATAGGTATTAAAAATAAAAAAAAAGTTGTTGTTGTCATTAATAAATAAAAGTATAAGGTTTATTGTTGTTTATTGCATTTAAAAATTGTTGTAAATTATTTTGTTAAGTTAGGGATTCAGATATTATATCTATATAAAAATATAAATAAAATAACACTTAGAATTTTCTAAGTTAGAAATTACAGGAATCGAACCTATTTATATATACATATAATATATACATGTTTTAACCAATTAAACTAAATTCCTACAGAGGTCTAAAAATAAAATTTATAATTTAAACCCCCTTTAAATAATTTATATTATTTAAAAATTAAAATGATTCATAAACTCAACATAAATCTGAACACCTTCTTGTAATGAAGGTACTCAATTGATATCCACCAGTCCACCTAGACCGGTTTCACGGAGCAGATTATCTCCGTCTGTACCAGCGTTATATAAGTCATCTATATAACGCTTAAGGTTGTTATAATAATCCTCTTCAGGGTTATTACCTCCTGAATCAGAATTAGATAAAGTATCATTTGATACTTTATTAGGTGATACTTTAGTATCAGAAGATACTTTATTAGAGGATACATCAGCATCTGAAGATGCTGATGTATTGTTGGATTTTTTTGGAATATATTTGGATTTGTCATCCCCGCTGATTTTTCCATTCTCCTCAGCGTTGTCTTGTTTTTGCATTATTCTTAATCTAATTATACCTAAACCTATAATTACCACTACTCCTGCAATAGGACCTGACATAGGTAATATATTAAGGGCTGATGCAACTAATAAAGGAAATTCTTGAAATGAACATGATTGTTCGAAAACTTGATGTGCTTGAAATACTGTCATAAATTTATATATATATAAATATACAACCTTAATTACCTAAAAAGGATTATTTGAAATTAAAAAAAAAACCATCATACCTTTTTTTATAGATATGTGTTAAAAATACTTGTATTTTTAAACTATTTAAATACTCTATGTTAAGATTGTAATGGTAAACTTACAAAAGCATGAGGTTTAGGAGGACTATTTAAACATCACTCCAATGAATTATTATTTCTTGTAAATAATACTTGGAATGTATCGCTAAACATTTGAGGTGTCAATCAAGGATATCTTGAAACAGCCTCACCTTCTGTTAATTGT
The DNA here is from genome assembly GCA_023626215.1 of Talaromyces sp. PL2406. Lineage (NCBI taxonomy): Eukaryota > Fungi > Ascomycota > Eurotiomycetes > Eurotiales > Trichocomaceae > Talaromyces > Talaromyces sp. PL2406. The sequence goes on along the minus strand of JAMAGL010000047.1, from coordinate 14,285 downwards.
TTATATACAATAGTTAAAAAGTATCAAGTAGCTACAACACTAACAATAGAACCTATACTACTTATTAAATTTCAACCATAAAATGCATCAGGGTAATCACTAATTCTTCTAGGCATACCTTGTAGACCCAAGAAATGTTGAGGGAAGAATGTTAAATTAACTCCTATAAACATAATTCAGAAATGAACTTTAGCTGCAAAATGATTATAAGATAAACCTAATATTTTAGGTATTCAGAAATATCATCCACTAAATAATGCAAAAACTGCACCCATAGATAATACATAATGGAAATGAGCAACAACATAATAAGTATCATGGAATGCTATATCAAGTGAAGCATTAGCTAAAACAACACCAGATAATCCACCAATAGTAAATAAAACAACAAAACCTAAAGCAAATAACATAGGAGGTGTTAAATGTAATGATCCACCATAACATGTAGCTAATCATGAGAATATTTTAATACCAGTTGGTACTGCAATTATTAAAGTAGCAGCTGTAAAATAAGCTCTTGTATCTACATCTAATCCAACTGTATACATGTGATGACTTCAAACTACAAATCCTAACACTCCTATAGACATCATGGCATAAACCATACCAAGATATCCAAACACGCTTTTATTAGATCCTGCTGAAATAACAGTACTAATTATACCAAAACCTGGTATAATTAATATATAAACTTCTGGATGTCCAAAAAATCAGAAAAGATGTTGGAATAATATAGGATCACCACCACCTGCCGCTTCAAAGAAAGATGTGTTAAAATTTCTATCTGTTAAAACCATTGTAATTCCTCCCGCTAAAACAGGTAATGATAATAATAATAACACGGCTGTAATAATTACAGCTCAACCGAATAAAGCTAATTTATGTAAACGAATTCCTGGACTTCTCATATTTAATATAGTTGTTATGAAATTCATAGCACCTAACATACTACTTATACCACTTAAATGTAATCCAAATATAGCTAAATCCACACTAGGACCACTGTGACTTTGAATTCCAGATAAAGGGGGATAAAGAGTTCATCCTGTACCTGCACCATTTTCTATTATTGCAGAGAAAACAAATAATAATAAACTAGGCACTAGTAATCAGAAACTTATATTATTTAATCTAGGAAATGCCATGTCAGGACCTCCTACTAATAAAGGTAATAAAAAATTACCAAACCCACCTATTAAAGCAGGCATAACCATAAAAAAAATCATTAGTATAGCATGAGCTGTAATTATACTATTATATAATTGATTATCTGCTATATATTGTACACCTGGTGCTGATAATTCTAATCTTATAAGTACAGAAAAAGCTGTTCCAATTAAACCAGAAAATAATGCAAACATTAAATAAAGTGTACCTATATCTTTTGCATTAGACGATAAAAATCATCTTTCTTGTCATTCGCTTGGGTTACTTAAACTTATAAAAGAAGTATCTTCATTAATTGTAGAAAATTGTCTTTGTAAACTATGACCTTCAAAAGGCGACAATTTTCCTACATTTTACTGTAATAAAAATATACATATATATGTAATATTGAAATTACAAAGTAGATAGAAGTGATATAAATATATATCACCGAAATTATATAAATATATAAAATAATAATAAAAAAAAGGGAGGATACCTTGATTCGAACAAGGATGTACTATGCCACATTCAGCTGTTCTACCATTGAACTATACCCACCTTAAGCCAAGAGAGAAATTCGAATTCTCATTCTTAATTCATGAAATTATTGTTCTACCATTAAACTACCTTGGCTACATAATTTATCTCGGAGCGATTCGAACACTCATAAATAAATACCAAAAATTTAGGACTTACCTATTAGTCAACGAGATATTTACAGATAATAAGATTCGAACTTATACTTTACTCATCCTAAGTGAGACCTGTCTACCAATTGCAGCATACCTGTTTATGAGGATAGGTTTTTTAATTCTTTTAACCTCTCTAGCTAAAAGAAAAACTAAAAATCAATAACAATATAAGATACAGCAGCAGAACTATTACTACCATCAACAACATTAGTTATAGGTGAAGGAGTGATACTGCATTCAATACCTAAGTTTATAGTGCAGAACTACTGTTACTTCAACACTATAATTTAAATGATCAATCTGAGTCGAGACGGATTTACCATTATCTTGTACAATTTTATCTAAAGGATCAAATTGATTATCTTATTCACCATATTGATCATTTTCAAATTCATTATAATTAATTTTGAGTTTTTTATTAAGATAAAAATTTTTAATATTAGATAATTTTCGTTTTTTCATACAATAAACACTCCATATAGTCATATACTATTAAATAATTATATTATAATATTTTTGTTAAAACACAATAATACAACAATAGTAATATTACATATAACACTATACATAATATTACTTGCTCGAAACAAGACTCGAACTTGTAACCTAAAAATCTTCAGTTTTCCGCTCAACCAATTGAGCTTTTCGAGCTATTCTATTAATAAAAATAGTAGTTTATATACACTTTTATTAATATAGACAAACAAACATATTTGTCCTGGAGTTATCAGGGGTCGAACCTGAGATAACGATATGCAAAATCGCAGTTTTACCAATTAAACTATAACCCCTTTTATATCCAAGGAACGGATCGAACGTTCACGGCTAGCGCCAGCAAATCTTAAGTTTGCACTGTATACCAGTTTCAGCACTTGGATAATTTAAGACTAAAATGACTCGAACATTTATTCAAACTATCATGAGCAGTTCGCTTTACCTATTAAGCTATAGCCTTAATTAGCGAACTTAGGATTCGAACCTAAACTATTTGATCATGAGTCAAATATGCTACCGTTACACTAATTCGCTTTAAGAAATAGGTGATTCGAACACCTGACCCTTCGCGTGTAAAGCGACAGCTCTACCGCTGAGCTAATTTCTTTTATAATCCAAGAGAGATTCGAACTCTCGTCCAAACAGTGAAAATGTTATGTCTTAACCGACTTGACCATTGGATCTTTATAGCCCAGTGCAAGTATCGCACTTACTTCTACCGATTACAAAACGGGTGCATTACTTTTATGCTAACCAGGCTTTCTTACATTGCATAGCTATGGAAAATTTATAGTTAAAAAAAAAATTAGTATTTTATGTCAATATATAAATATATATATATTATATACAACTAAAACCTATTTATTATAAAAAATTTTTTATAATAAATCGTAGTGTTCTACTACGTTTATAAGTATCTTAAAGTGAGTTTCGCGCTTAAATGCATTCAGCACTTATCTTTAATTGATGTAGCTTTCTTGCCATGCCTATATACAACTTACTTAAGTAAAAGTAAGTGACAAAAATAATGTACTATAAACAACAAGTAAACCATAGATCAACATACCCAACTCCTTTCGTACGAAGGGGCTATCTTTATTTTACTTCAATTTCCTCTAGAAGATAGAAACCATACTGTCTCACGACGTATTAAACCCAGCTCACGTAGCTCTTTAATCGACGAACAGTCGAACCCTTCATGATTTTTGCATTCATGTGGATGAGCTAAGCCGACATCGAGGTGCCAAACCGCGCACTCAATTTGTACTCTCTTGCGCAAATTAGCCTGTTCAATTTTTGTTATCATAAATTATTTATTTCCATTTTTCAAAAAATGGTTCAGACTATTTCTTCATCTTTATATAAATAAGAATAATTTTATTAAAATATACAGATAATTTACTCACCACTAACTCAACCTTTAACACCAAAAGAACCAATTCTAGATTTAGAATTTAGTTTAGTATATTGTAGATTAGGTTTAAAGTTTCCTCTTAATAATACAGATGAATAACCTTTAACAGAAGAAAGTGTATTTTCTAAATTACCTTTATAAATAACTTTATAACGAGATCTTGATGCAGTATAACGTTTAGTTAATCTACCTGCAGCTTCTAATCTAACACCTGATACTCTTTTATATTTTATGTTATTTAATATTATATATTTTAATATATTAAAACCATATTTATTTTTTACCACAATATTATTAGTATAATTTTTCTCATTTTGTTCTAACAAATTTAATAACAAATTATTTAAAATATCAACATTTTTTACTTTAGACAATTTATTAAGATCAAAAAAATAATTATTTATTATTTCATTAGTTTTTCTAATTTTTACTTTTCTAACACAAGCTTTTAAATATCTTAATAAATTTCTTTTTTTTCTTAATTTTAAAACTAGAGGTTGTGAAAAAATATCACTATTAAAATAAAAATATTTTAAATTTATTAAATTTAATTCTATATTTTTGTTAAAAATTTTTTTTATTAAATACATTAAACCTTGTAAATAAGAATAATTAAATTTATTTTGATTAATATAAAGCAATTGTTTATAAAACATATAAAATTTTAGTCTTTTTAAAGCTTTTTTAATGTAATTTTTATAATGTAAACTTTGTATAAAAGATACTTTATAACTATAACTAGGTAAAATTCTCATTAAATCTTTGCTTAATTCTTTATGTTTTTCTAAATAATTTAATCATTTGGATTTAATTAAATTTAATTTTTTCAAAAATTTAGGTTTAACAAATAATCTTACATATCTTTTTTTTAATTTATATAAATAATTATATTTTTGTCTATTATATATATATAATGTAATTATTACTTTATCATTTGTATGTTTAAATTCACCATCACTTAAAAAAATTTTATTTGTAGATAATTTTATTGATTTACGACGTAATTTTTCTTTTCTTAATTTTCTTTCTAATTTTAAATTAGATAAAGTAAAATAACCTTTAATCAATTTCATAATATAATTACTTGCTAGTGGTATTAAACTTAAAGTATTTTTATTATAAACATAAATACTATTTTTTCAATCTCTTATAGTAGGTACAAAATTTTTATAACTTATAGCAACATTTTTATTATTACTACGCTTTTTATAAGAGGTATTCAATTTAGATTTTATAATATTTAACATATTTATATTTAATGTTATTATTAAAATAACAAGCTTGATATTATATCAAGTCTATTTCATTATTATTTAATAATAATAATATTTATACTAATTATAATTTATAAAGATGTTGGGCGTATCTAATAAGGATTATTGTTAGCAATACTCACCTTTTAGTCGTTGAACGTCCTTATTTTATTTTATATAAAATATAAAATTAAAGCTAAAATAAGTTTCGCTTCAAATTCACTTTAAAAGTTGTTTTTGAAATTTACCCAAATTATATATAATATCTTATGATATTAGGGGACTTAAGCTAAATCCCTAGCGTAACTTTTTCTTTAATCCAAGACCTTTCCTTTATGCATCTTGTGATCATATGCCCCGCTTACGCGACTGATAGACTTGTAAGTCAAACAGTAAAGCAAGATTTAGCCATTAAACTTTTATAGTATATATAAAAATTATATTAATAAAGAACATATACAATATTAATATAAAAATAAGCTAAATAATTTTTAGCTTAAAATACATCTATTCACCATATAGTTAAAATCTTACTAAAAATAAAAAATATATTGAATTTAATCTAACAATAACTGTATTATTATTAACATAACAAATAACAAATTAAAATATTTGTAAATAAATTTACAAATTTACAATATGAACTTTGGATATACCCAGGTACTTTTTGTGGGATCTGTGCCCCGCATAAACTGTCTCCTAATCATCAAGAGTAGATGATAAGTACAAATAAAGGTGTTTCATTATTGTCTTACGACTACCTTATACACTCGCAATTAACTTAAATTAATCTCTTGTAATTAGTAACAGTAAAGCTGCATAGGGTCTTCTCGTCTATCTAGAGGTAAACAGTATCTGCACTGCTATTCCAATTTCACTGAGACAATCATCGAGACAGCTGTTGTATCGTTAAGTCATTCATGCAAAGACCGCATTTAACGGCCAAGGTATTCCGCTACCTTAGGACCCTCATAGGTAAGGCCGCCATTGATCGGGGTATCCTTCAAAACCTCAAATAAATATCAAGATAAATCCGTTATCCAGCCGACATTGGGCAGACATCACACTCAATACTTAGACTTTTTATCTTGGCAGAGTGCTTTGTTTTTATTAAACAGTCGTACAACATTATTCTATGCCTCCTCTTTCTATTAATTTAATAATTATCCTATATAAATTAGGTCAAACTAATAAAAATGGTTCTCCTTATCCCGAAGTTACGGTAGTTAATTTGCCGAGTTCCTTAATGATTGTTCACTCAAACGCCTTTGTATACTCTACTTGCTTACTTGTGATAGTATCTAGGTACGGTATATACTAATTACTTTATTACTTTATTACTATATCATTTAATATAACAATATAATCTATTATCGCAATTATCTAAAAATTAAGGGATATTATATAAATATATTATCATATCTTTAGATTAATAGATATATATAAATATATTATCATGATTATCTTTAGATTAATAAAGATTATCTAAATTATCTTAATTATCTTTAGATAATCGCAATTATCTTTAGATATTGCATAATATATACATAAAAAACTTACTTCCTGAACCTGTGCTACTTTACAAAGGTTATGCAATCTTTCAATATATATATTATATATAATATATATATTGTTATGAATAGTTTTGTAAATTTAGTTAAATTTATAATTATATTAATTATAAATTCACCACTACGTCATCGCAATTATCTTTAGATTAATTGCTTAGACACCGAAAATTAATTCAAATACCATAAGCTTAAGGCGAGGTTAACTTTTTCGTTACTCATGTCAGCATTATCTATCGGAATTCTCTCAAAAATATAAGTCATCTCAATCAACCAAGTGAGTTAACTCACACAATGTGTGAGTGGATGAGACTTTATTAAATATATAAATATTAAAAATTAATATATGTATTTATACATATATTAACCATATAAATATTAAAAAATTGATTTATATATTAGTTGGATATATAAATATTAAAAAATATTTATATTAAAAAATATTTAAAAAATATTAATTAAAAAATTGATTTATATTTTTTTTAATATAAACATCTCACATGATTTATATTCTGTAGTATACTATATAAAAATAAATATACTAATTATTTAAACATCCGATGTTCCGCTACCCCACAGTTATTGTGTACAAGGTTTCGGTATATTATTTAGATCCGTTAAATTTTCGGTATTTTTTCCTATTAAATTAATCAGTGCTCTGTTACGAGATCTTCAAAAAATGGCCGCCTCTAAGCCTATTTCCTGATTGTTTTTGAAAAAAACATCCTTAATTTCACTTAACAATAATTTTGGAACCTTAAACTCTTGTTCTGGGCTGTTTCCCTTTAGACATACAACCTTATCGTACTATGTCCGATTATTCAATAATCATCTTTGCCCTTCCGAGTGCAAATACTCTCCGATAAAATCACTACAATCCCCCGATGTAAACAAATATTATATAAATAATATTGTCCGAGATCACAGTTCTGTACCTGCTAAGATGTTAATTAAATTACCTACTCACATAGGTTTCGCGGAAAACCAGCTATACTAGTCAGTTTTATCTTTCACTAACTTACCACAATTCATCGGATATCTATACAACGATAACCCGTTCGGGCCTTTTTAGCCCTGATCATGGTAAGATCACTAGCCTTCGGGTCTAATTTTAGATACTTATCATTTTTTCATAATTGGTTTATCTTAGATAATTTAATATCTCAAAAAATACTAAAAATTATACACTTGCATCTAAAATTAACTTGCTGACCCATTATGCAAAAGGTACACTCTTATTTTTAATTTTAATTTTTACTCGAGCTGCTTATAAAATTACTATTTCAAATTTTACCTCACGGTACTATTCACTATCGCTTATATATCATATTTAGCCTTAGAGGAAGGTACCCCTATATTCAAACAGATATTATCCATTTTACTTAAATTAGGCTATTATTATTTAGTATTTACTTAAATAATAATCTCGTTTGATTTATTTTCCTAAAGTTACTAAGATATTTCAATTCACTTTGTTTTATTATTTAGGATTTCTCTTAGAATCAGAAAATATGCCCTATTATGATTCTTTAATATATAGCTAATTATCCATAATAATTTCTTTTTACACATAAAAAAAGAACAAAACTTTCATAGCTAGACTATAGCTAAATTGTTGTAAATATATTTATTATAATTATCAGGTTATTATGATTCGAACATAACAATTCCTCAACCCAAATGAGACGCCTAACCAACCTGGCTCTAACCTGTATTTTCAGAGAGTATATGATTTGAACATATGAAAGTTTTTACCTTTAACTAGACTCAAGCTAGTCGCCTTAAACCACTCAGCCAACTCTCTATGATTCTTCAGTGGATCGAACACTGAACATATCCTTATCAAGAATACACTTTACCAGTTAAGTTAAAGAACCAAAAAACATATTTAATTTTTTTAATATATACAAGAGTACTCAGACTCGAACTAAGAAATGCAAATTTGAAGTTTGCGGTTTTACCATTAAACTATACTCTTAAACGGAAAAGAAGAGATTCGAACTCTTAGATATATACATATATCGTTTAGCAAACGACCCGCCCTACCTATGGCCACCTTTCCTTTTTCGAGTTAGGTCGGCCTCGATCCGACATCTATATCTTCGACAAAGATACCCTTTACCTATTAAGTTACTAACCCTAAAAAAATTAAATTAAATTACGATCAGCTGAATTCGAATCAGCGCACCTCGTTTGGTAAACGAGTAGTCTACCGCTAACTTATGATCGTTTTATAATATTAATGCAACTAAAAATTATTAATCTATTTTAAATATAAATATATATGACTAGCTGAACTCGAATCAGCATTTATCGAGTGGAAGTCGACGATTCTACCATTAAATTATAGTCATTTTTATAAGACCTATGGGATTTGAACCCACAAGATAATGATTAAAAGTCACATGTTTTACCGTTAAACTAAGGTCTCTATAAAGATATTTAATAAACTATTTATTAAATTAAAACTTATAAACGTGTATAAGATTCGAACTTATATAATTATGTCCGTAGCATAATATTCTACCATTGAATTAACACGTTGAAAAAATTTTTTTTAATTTGTATGAATTAATAACCTCAATAATATACTGAAATATATAAAAATAATCAAACTACATCAACAAAATGTCAGTATAAAATACCAGATTCATATCCAAGATGATGGTGATCAGTTAAGTGGTAGGCCATCAAACGTCATAATCCTACAGCTAAAAATGCTGTTCCTATTATAACATGTAACCCATGAAAACCAGTACCAAAATAGAAACATGATCCATAAACACCATCTGAAATAGTAAAAGATGAAACTGTATATTCTAAACCTTGGAATCCTGTAAATATTACAGCTAATATTATTGTAGCTATTGTACCATATAAAGCACCTTTTCTATTTCCTTGTATTAATGAATGATGAGCATAAGTTATAGTAACACCTGAAGATAGTAATATTATAGTATTTAATAATGGTAATTCAAAAGGGTTAACACCTTCAATACCCATAGGAGGTCATTGAGCTCCTAATTCTACACTAGGTGATATAGAACTATGAAAAAAAGTTCAAAAAATAGCTATAAAGAAAAAAACTTCAGATATTATAAACAAACCAACACCTAAATTTAATCCTCTTTGTACTGCATAAGTATGATTTCCTAAATAAGTACCCTCAGAAATTATATCTCTAAATCATAAACCCATAGAATAAATTACGTTTAATACACTAATAAATACAAATTTATCAAAATATTCAAAACCATGCATAAATAAAACTGTAGAAGTAGTAAGTATAAATAAAGATATACTTGTATATAAAGGTCAAGGAGATGGTGATACTAAATGAAAAGGATGATGTTGAAAATTTTCTTTAGGTATATAAAGCATATATCAAAAATTATATATAAACGTACAAATTAAAAATAAAAACTATAATTATCTCTATTATCCAATTTTTTGTACTATAATAAATAACATATCACTATATTTATAAATGGTTTAGCAATTAAGCTAAATCCCTATAGAGGAGCAAACTCTATTGTTTTATGTATATCCAATAAAATATCAACTACTTGATCCGTAGTTGGAATATTGTGATCTGCCATAATCGAATCCCAATTGAAAGCACGGAGCTTAGCATCTCCGATGTATAAAAGTCTAAGAGCTTCATCTCTTAGATTCTCTAAATATTCAATGTCTCTTTGAGAGATTCCAGGTCTTGGTTGTTCTCCTTCATCGGGTATCCTTTTTTCAACTTCGTCAATAAAATTAATACAATTATTTCTCATTTTTTTAGTTTATATACATGACCCAAAGAATGTCAATCAATATGTCTTACTCAATTTTCACTGGAATTAATAGTTATAACTGCACATGCACTTAAAATTCCAGCTGCTTGGTTAAGTGCTTCATGAACAAAAGCACCCCAATCAATTTCTAAAACAAATGTCATTAGTATATAAATATAAATATACAACCTTAATTACCTAAAAAGGATTATAAAAAAAAAATAATATAATGACATTATTATAAACTAATAAAAAAAAATTTTTTCATATCTTAACCGGTAAAAATTAAATTATAATTATTTCTTCTCTCCTTTTTTTGTAATTACAATAGAACCTACCATAGCTAATAATAATATTATAGAAACTATAATAAGTAAAATAGCATAATTAGTATACATAATATTACCTATACCAGTTATATGAGTTATATCTACTAAAGAAGTATCTCATGATTTACTACTTGCATATTGTATTTGTTCATCATATACATATTCATTAATATTTATATCAACTACATGTGAATTACCTGCGTTTGTATTTATTAAATTTAAATTTCCAGGTAAAATACGTCCAATTAAAAAGTAAAATAACATAACAGTTAAAATAGCTAAAGGTATATCATTACTAGTTTCATTTGTAAGTTCTGATATTCTTATATTTATTAGCATTAAAATAAATAAAAATAAAATAGAAACAGCTCCTACATATACCAATATGTAAGATAATCCTATAAAACCAAATCCTACTATTATTAATAAACCAGAGATATTTACAAATAATCCTATTAAAAATAATACCGAAATAATAGGATTTTTATTTATTATTATTGAAATACCAAATACAATAGATAATAAATAAATTATATCTAACACTTCAGGCATAAAACCAGAATTAATATCTTTTAATATATTTATATTATTCATATATTTATTTTATTTTTTTGTCATAAATATATATATATATTTATCTAAATAAGGAAAATAAAATACAATTATTTATACATGTATTTTTAGGAAGCAAGAGATTCGAACTCATACAAGCATATTGCTATTGAGTTTACAGCTCAACCCATTTTACCTATAATGGAACCTTCCTTTAAAAGCTGCTTTCTATATAGCTTATTTTTTTTTAAACAAATTAAAATTTGTTTTTTTTTTATTCAAGTTTATTAATCCCGTGCAATTTCCATTACACGAACCATATTTCGACTTAACACCAATTAAAGTCATGCATACGAAAATTATGCCTACATATTTATACATCAAGGATCATGTATATTAATATATAAACAAACCAAACTTATTGCACATACTCCTTTCAGCGCCTGACGAGTGGTTAGTACCTAGCTGAGATTAGATTCACCGTGACGATGGTGATTCACGATTACTAGTAATTCCTTATTCATGCTGTCGAATTACAGACAACAATCCATATTATATCCAATTTTGGGGATTAGCTCCATTTCGCAATATAGCATCCCTTTGTAGAGGCATATGTGGCACGTCTATAGCCCACAATATTTAGGCCATGATGACTTGTCTTAATCCCTATTATCTTTCCACTATACTGGAGAACCACTTTATATATACAAATAAAATGAGGGTTTTCGTTAATTTTAGGAGTTAACCAAATCTCACGACATTAACTAAAGACAGCCGTGCAGCGCTTGTAATAACTTAATATATTCAAATTGTGGTAAGGTTATTCGCGGATTATCGAATTAAATAACATACTTCACTACTGGTTTCAGAAACGGTCTAATGATTTCAGTTTATATGTTGCCATAGTACTCTTGAGGTGGAATGCTTACACTTTCATTTATAGACTAAATTTTTATCTAGTCTATGACATTCATCATTTTCTGCTTGGACTACTAGGGTATCTAATCCTTCTTGCTACCCAAGCCTTCGTCCCTCAACGTCAGTTTTTACATAGAAGGATGCCTTCGCCGTTACCAGTCCCTCTGGTATCAGCGTATTCTATCACTACTCCAGAAGTTCTTCCTTCTCACATAAAACTCTAGTAAATAAGTACTCTACTCAAGTGTTATTTACCGTCTAGGTACCCTTTAAACCTAATAAAGATGACTAACACTAGTCTTTTACGTATTACCGCGACTGCTGGCACGTAATTTGGTCAAGACTTATAAATAGGAAATTGTCATTATCATTATCCTATTTAGAATTTTATACGAATTAATCGTTATTGTATTAATTATAATACATTTACATTCTTCCAAGTTACTGGTTCAGTCGTTAGACCATTGACCAATATCCCTCACTGCTGTACTAATACGCATTGGGGTTTTTTCAGACCCAATGTGGTCGATCGACCTCTCAGTCACGACTACGAGTGTTAGCTAGAAAAAGACATTACCTCTTCTACTACTTCACCGAGATAAAGATTAACATCTTAAAGCAGAATTTTGATTTCCTTTTTTTTATAAGAGATTTACTCTTACTTTAAGGTAGCCAAATTATCATTTACTCACCTGTACACCACTACTTTACAAAAAAATAAATAAAGTCGTACGATTAGCATGTGTCAAGTACTTGGACAGCGTTCAATCAGAGCCATCATCAAACTCAAAAATAATTTTTTTTAATGCATAACAACATTAAGATTAGAGATAATAATATATATTATTAATAATAAGACGGTTTCTGTAGAATTATGATTCTAAATAAAAACTAAATAAGGGGATACATGCTCGAAAACAATACATAAATTTTTAATTTATAAAGTTTTTTTAGTTTCTACTAAACCCCCAACATCTCTTGATCTCGTATTATTATACGTGTATTTTTATATAATTTCCGAACTTTCCATTTATCGGTATAAAATACCTATTATAGGGCATAACCCTAGCTCTTAAGATGAATCGAACATCTATACGGATATTAACAGTATCCTGCTCTACCATTGAGCTATAAGAGCTTTTGTTTTAATATATATAAGATTATAATTAATGTAAGTCTAATCCATCTTTAATATAAGAACAACTTAAAACTACAAAAACTTGAGCTTGTATAAAAGCAATAGCTAATTCTAAACCTGAGAAAGCTATTATAAATGCTAAAGGTAATAATCCTAAGAAGAAGAATAATAAACCACTTGTCATTATATTATATGTAAATCCACCTAAAATAGATAAAAGCATATGTCCAGATAATATATTTGCAGCTAATCTTAATCCTAATGATACATTTCTTGATAAGTAAGAAATAAATTCAATTAAAACTAATAAAGGTAATAAACCTAAAGGACATCCAGAAGGTACAAATAAAGAAAAAAATTTTAATCCATGTTTTTGAAAACCTAAAATTGTTGCACCTAAAACAACTGTAAAACTCATAGAGAAAGTTAAAACAAAATGAGATGTAGATGCAAAACTATATGGTATCATTCCTAATAAATTATTAGCTAAAATAAAAATAAATAATGAATATATAAAAGGAAAGTATACTTGTCCTTTATTTGAATTTATTTGATTAATTACTATACCATGTACAGTAAAATATAAAGTTTCTTGACTTAATGATCAGCTATTTGGTATTATTTTATTATTATTAGTAGCTAATAAACTATAACTTATTATTAATATAATTCCTACTGATAAATATAAACCTATATTTGTTAAAGATATATGAGTGTTATTTAATAAACTAATATTTAGAGAAAGTAAATCTCTAATTTCAAATTGATCTAATGGGCTTAATATGTAATTTATTTGCATTATTGCTATGTATACATACATACTTAGTGTATTTTAAGGCTGGATTTCCAACATATTACGCAATTATTATAATTTATTTATATAAATACGTGATATAAAAGTACGAACAAATTTAGGTAATATAAATTTAGAGAATGTGTAAACTAATACTGTTAATATTACAAAAGTAAATACAACTTGATTTACAAAAAAAAAA
>JAMAGL010000046.1:0-32921 GCA_023626215.1 Talaromyces sp. PL2406 | reverse complement strand
CAGCTACACGGGGATCCATCGGAATATGTCCGAGGAGGTCTGGAGGGAAAGACTGCATGGTACTCGGTTGGCTTCATATTTGGATTCAAGCTGCGGCGGATACTTCGTGCTGTGGATGAATCTGAGATAGAAGCGTACATCTCACACTTGAGGAATGTGTCGGCAGTGCGCGAGTACGATGGAGACAGGCTGGTGGAAGTTACTTTACGGCTATGTGAAGGATATGTTCGAAAGGAGTCGATGGCAGCAAGTCATTGCTTAACGAAGCTGCGGCAACGGCGTCTTGAGATTGCTTCTCATCAACTCGTGTCAACAAGAATTCGGTCACGTATCAGCAACGACATACGCCTTGCCGAAGATTATGCCTCATACTAGCAAGTTACATCGTTGAACCTCATCCTGTGTACACAATATGGTTGAGAGGTTGCAATTGACGACTATACTATACGAAAAAAATATAAGTGTTGGGAGATTTCTTCAGCCGCGTCATGGAAACAGATTTCCAGAATACCTTCACCTTACACACAGACTCTTGTACTTTGCCCCTGTTAAGCATCACACCTTCCACATCTTTTAGTGTTCAAAGTCGAAAAAGTCAAATTCAGTCACGCAGAACCGTTTGGACCTATAAAATATCCTGTAGCCGGACTGGTATAATAAAAGATCAGTATTCTGACTAGCATAAAGAAAAAATGCATAAACCTACCCTAGCAAGTGCCTTTCCAAGCCACAAGCATCGCTTAATCCGAAGGCCAGTCGCAGAGGGACCCTTAACCCACGCATTATCACTATCTTCCATTTCATCGAAGTGGTTCTGTGAATAGTATATTCCACTCCAAGATAAATTTCGAATATACTCGTCTTCTTCGAGATGCTGGGGAGAGTCTGACTGTTGCATGTAAGGTTCTTTGCTATTATCTAGCTGTTTCAGCTCATTTAGGACATTGGCAATCCGTGGCCACGGCACATGGGGGTTGATGTGCGTCAGATTTTCAGGAGCCCGTGCTGTGCACCAAAGGAAGGCTAAGGAGAGGTATATACTAGGCATCATAACCCCCAGGCTGGCAGCATCATTTGAACGACGAAGAACAACGTCGAGTGTGGCAAATGCGAAGTCGGACGCCCTAGCATCCGGAGTGGAGCTGTAATCGAAGATAGCAGCGTAATTGGAAGCTAGAATAACAATCCCTTGTTCTCGGAAGTCAGAACCCACAAGACTCATGTGCCAGGCAAGTTCCACAAAGAATTGGCCGGCTAATTTGTCAAACGTGGAATCATCGCCTCTGTTGAATAATATACTATGCACCTTGATAAAGGATCTCAGAACCACAGGACATTCCTTGATCGCAGTCGGATACTGAACATCCTGGAAAAGCTGGGAAATATCCTGAAGCGTATTTGCAAATTGAGTCGTGCCAAATTTGCGTTCCTTGGAGTCGTATCTCAGCCAGCGTTCGCACTATGAATGAGACGTTAGAATCTAGATAGACAGAAATAGAGAACAAAAGACATACTTTAGCAAGCTTAGTTCCCAGCCACAGACATCGCTTCTTCCGCGAAAAAGCCACAGGTGGAAGCTCAATCTCGTGTTCGCGGTCTTCTCCCAAGTCGCAGAAGAAACCCTGGGGATAGTACGATTGACTCCAGGAAAAACCACGAATGTAGAAATCCTCTGCAAATTGAGGCACCGGCCCGAAATCGTTTCTAGGAAACTCAGCGTTCTCAATCTCGGACATATCTGTATCTGGCGTAATCAACATGTTTAGATATTCCGCGAGTTTTTTCCAAGGCACATATGCCTGGATTTGATCCATGGCTCGTGGGGCCATCGCGAGACACCATAAGAAGGCTAGAGAGAAGTGAACACTTGGTAGTGCTGCCCCCCAGTCTTGCAAGTCAAGAATAATGCTGAGAGTAGCAAATGCAAGTTGAGATGCCAGAGAAATCTCTTTGCTACTACTCTTGATGTTCTGAGCGCGGTGCTCGACAATGTCCTTAGCCACGCCGAAGATCGTCAACATTTCTGAATCATCATGACCGTAATCGAAGATAGCGGCGTAGTTAGAGGCTACTATATAAACGCCTTGTTCGCGAAATGGGTTGCCAGGAATTCTAGCAAATTTATCAAGTTGGGATAGAAATCTGTTGGCGTGCTGCACGACGAGGTAATTATCCTGTCCCCTGAACAACAATTCATGGGTTTTAACAAAGACAATCAAAGCCTGACGGTCAGCAGGGTAATGTATTGCCATTTGAGGAAGCCTTGTAAAGAGGAACTCGATAGTGTTCCGTGTCTCAATAAAAGGTTGGACGCTGATCAGAGACTTAAGATGAAAGAATAGCTGTTTCAGCACGTCTGGGTCGGAAGTCACACCTAGATGGTGCTGAATGCGTCCAGTCTCTGGATTGAGAGCGGCAGCCTTCCAATACCAGTACTCGGCAATACGGGTGTGAAGGTGTCTGGGCGCTCTGTCACGTATTTCTTTTGCCGCACTCATCCTGAATCGTGACAACTCCCCCAGGCACTCAAAATATATCGCTCGCAATTGTGGGGCGTAGTCTAGAGCAACCGTAAGACACCTGTATGCTGTGCGAGCAAAGTCTAGCAAATAGGTATTCGAAGCTGGCCGATTTTCCCACATCAGGAACCAGAGTTTGTGTATATGGCTCCACATTTTCAATGGCACAGTAGAGGCCATTTCCCTCATCTCGTCGCTTGCTGTCGGATGATTTAACCAAAGAAGGAGTTCGCAATACGTATCGAGAAGCGAGCCTACATCTCCGGCGAAATATCTCCATTCGATGGTGCTTGGATCCTCGTTTCGCAGCTTCCAACGTTCGACGGAGATTTTCTCTTGCGACAATAAAATCGAGTTGATATGACCTAATCTTTCCACGAGACTAGGTTCACCAGGCACTGTTTCTTGAATCGATAATGTTTGGGTAAAGGAGTTGCGGAGCTGTTGTAGCTGTTCTTCAGCAGTTTTGTCGTTGTTGAAGCGTCTCTGGACGTCAATTGCAGCAGGGTGGCGATCGACAACCCAGTCGAAGAGATAGCCATTCTGGAAGGACTGGCGCTCAAGCAAGTCCCGAAAAATCTTGCGCAGGTAAGAGTAGTTCGGCTTTTCGTCGAATTTGAGAGAGCGCACGTGTTTCAAGTAAACAAAGATTTCCGCTAGTGCGTCCGGGCATGATTCCTCAATAGATATCTTCATCTTTTCTATCTCATCCAATTCCTCATCGATATCCAATTCCTCCCAGGGAAGAGAACCACGAGAGAGGTAAAGTAACACATAGCCTAGAGATTCCATATCATCACGACGAGATAGTCTGACATCTCTATGGGCCTGTATACTCATATAAGGAATAGTACACGTATATTGTTCGTTTTCGCGGTAACTTTCGTGCAAATAGGACCAAGGGTCACGGTAGTACTTAGCTAGACCAAAGCTGATGACATGGACCTGATTGGCACCAGCTCTACGTCCCACAGCCAAGTGTTCGGGAGTGATATCACCGTGGATAAAGGATCGGGAGTGGATAAATTCGATACGGGAGATGAGTTGGTCGGCAAGGAGTGACACGGTCTTCAACGAGAATTTGCGGTTGCATTCGTTGAAGAGAGACTCCAGATCAGGCCCAAGGAGTTCCATGACCAGAGCCTTGTTGCCATGTTCAGTATAGGAAGATGAATGCACGAAGGGAATCCCAACACCGCCGCTCAGATAATCGTACACACGGGCTTCATTTCCGAGGGTTTGTTCTCCTGCTCGCTCAAGCTTAATAGCGACTGGTTCCCCGGAGTCGATATCGGTGCCTTTAGAACTATTAGCATATCTTTTATGGACTTCGAAAATTATGCGTAGTTCTCACCTTGATAAACACGATATCCGCTTTCCTCGTTGACGTCAAGGCGATATTTTCCACCGACGAGTGCCATATTGGATGAGTTTAAGTCAATGCTATAGTACAAAGTCTCGTATCACAATCACTGGGTTGAGGTTTGCTCACGAACGACAAGTCTATGACGGTAGTCAATTAGCAAGGGAGCAGGACAAAATGAGATGTACTGCTCTTCTTAAGAACAACTGATAAAATGACTCACCACGTGTTTAGTCTTTCACATGACCAATCAACTGCATAGAGAGCTGGGTGAAATCGCCTCAGCTATTACCAGGGAGTCAAGGCGTCTTCAGTCCAACGCAGTCTATAATTGCCAAAGCGCCACCTACTAATGCATCTCGTTCTAGCCAACCGAACATGACGAACCGGTTTTACACTACCCAATACTACCATCTGGTTCGATCCACTTTTTGAGTGAGAGCAGCCAGTGTCCGAGAGAGAAAAAGATGTAAAAAAGCAAAGAAGAGTTCAAACTCAGCCATCGCTTAGGATGCGTCGGCCGAATACTTGCATAACCGGTCAGACTAATGCCACGAATTTGACAATCTGCTCCATTTGCAGTCATTGCATGTCTAGCGAAGCGATACTAAACTCAGAGGCTTATTTGACCCACCTTTCAGGGCAAAATTTGCCCTACTGTTGCGTTAGTCTGGCTCCAAGTCAGGCATGGCTCCGGCACAGGTCCTAGTTGATTCCCGGTTCCCTTTCATTCTGGCCCCTTTTCTATTCTCGACACTCTTTTGTCTCACCCTCCGCAAAATCAGTATCCATCATTGTTCCCGCCGCCGTCGAAATGACGTTTGGAAGCGCAGAAGCATGAGACACGCTGGATCAACCAACCCAAGTCGTTCATGCTGGGAGCCTGAACGCAGAATTACCGCTTCAGAGCCAGGAAAACTCTGAAGGCTTTTTAATTTTGGTGGATCCTCTCGTGCTTGCTGTAGGTACATTAGGGATAAACTTCTATATCTAGTTATCGCTTGGAGAAAGTTACTTTTTATAGTGCGCTTGAAGTTCATCCGAGTTGGAGCTTACCAACCAGCTTTCAGAACAAGCCTCCTTGATCTAGAGGCGGTCCATAATTGACATTGACTGCAGATTTGAGAATAGCAGCTACTGTCAAGTGCTATCCAATTGATGAACAGTCCTAATCTCCGCCCACAGCCCACATCCCACTGACCCTGTGATGATCATTGGTGGAAAACAGAAACGTTCACCTGCGGCGGCTTATTCCTTACCTACTAGTGCATTCGCTACCAATCTGTAAAAGCAAGCTCATCAAGAGCCCTCTCTTTGGTGTAGGACCGGCTAGGTCTCGCCACATGAGTTGGCGATGCCTTGGCTCACAGACCCCTTAATATCCTAGGTAGCTGCAAGATATCACATGCAGCTGATCTTAACTACTCTTTCATTCGTATGCCAGAAATAGAGGGGGTTACAAGACTGCTGATGCTAATTGACCGAGACTTGACATCCGCCGAATAGGCAGCAAATGTAGCGAGACGTTTAGCAAGTACATGTTCAAGACTCCATTGGTCTTGCACAACAGCCTCACGAGCACTGGGTAACAATTCAAATTCTTTCCAAGGACGGTGCGTAGGAAGAGTATTCATCCTTGGGTCATTGCTGTGAAAACATAAAATACAACTCCAGAGACGTAAACAACTTGAAATGCCAACAACCAAGCATATCCTGCAGACAAGCAAGTGCCGCCTCTCCACGATAAACAATTGCAATATTCAAAGGATATCATCCAGGAATGCATAATGAACTCTTCTCTAGCTCATCACCTCTCCTTTGATAATTCAATTGTCTCGGTTCCTCCCCCGGTTTTTCCAGACTAAGTATATAAGTTGGGCGTCATTCAGTATACGGGCAGGGAAAGACTTACGGCAAGCATTCATAGGGGTAATCGCAAGGAATGCCAAGATTGCGACAAATAGAGCAGGAGGGCAAACGCATATCACATCTGATCTTTCGTCTTCTGCACTCGCTGCAAACCTATATATAATAAATTAGAGGATGGCGGATTCTTCTTCCGACGAGCCGAGCAGTTACCAATCGGGGTCGGCCTTTGGGCTTGAGATCCGACATTGTTTGCTCAAGTTCAGCAACTCTATGCTGTAATTGTTGTATTTGATGGTCCTGGTCTAAATCTTTTTTTTCCACTTCGCTGAATTTGTTTTTCATCCAAGTAAAGTTGCGTCCCACCGCTTGGATGGTGTGTTGAATGACTATCATCTGCCGCGAGAGTTTTTTCACAGTTACACCAAGATTGCTCTGTTTGGAAGAGAATCTCTCTCTCTCTGAGGAGACGCTTTGCTGTATAGGTAAATACGAGTTCCAAGGAGCATATATCATCTGACTCACCGCTTCAATACTCTGCATCTTGCATGCCTCGGTTTTCGGAATCTCCGTCATTTGCGTTGAATTAACCAACATCATACACAGGATCATTTACCGCGTATTTATAATTTATGAGTATGGTAACATGAATGAAAATGAGCTAAGAGATGATTCGCCTATAGCGAACAGGAACACGCTGTCAGGGGTCTTTAGATGTCGACTCTTTGACCCCCGTATCAAGCGACCCACCTGGGTGCAGTCTAAGGATACTATTAGCCATGGGATGAGCTCTAGGTATTGTTGACTTGGCTTTCGTGGTGATCAAGTAGTAAGCGCCTCACGTTACAATGAATTTGTGTCTTCAGTGATTCGTTCCTAGGTAACATCTGGTGTAGGAACAGAGCGGATCAATTGCATATCAAAGTAAATATAATGCTGATCATCTTTGGATCATAGAATTGAAAATAGCGGCAAAATGTTAGGATCAGGGATCAGAGCTTGTTGTTCCAACGAGTAGCTGGGGTTTCGGAAGAGCTTGCATATGCATCTAGCAGCTGTGATGAACAGTAAGTGGAGCATCTCATTCCGTTGCCAGACCTGCAGGGTCAACAGCACAGGTGAGCTTCCCTTTTATGGTGGCTTTAAACTAAGAAAATAGGCATTACCAAGTGCCACCTTGACCCACTACTTCTAACAAATTACGCTACTCCGTAAATCGAGTTTAGTTCTACCAAACCACATTTTGATATCTCACGATGAGCTTTTTTTATCAGATGCCATCACGCTGTCTATTTCGCCTTGCACTCGCAAGCCGTCCTAGTCTCTCTATAGTTCCTGCTCTGTAGCGGCCTTTGCGTATGTCATAAGCTGTTTGTTGTATATGTTCAAGACTCCATTGCCCTTGCACAGAAGAGGCAGCAAATGTAGCGAGACGTTTAGCAAGTAACTTCCCTGGTAAGGATTCTTATTGCACTTAATTAATTCCAATATTTACACAGAGAGTCCTCGCTGGGATCTCAGCTCGTCCATGGCCATACCCTCTTCACGAAGCATGAATAACTGTCTATCGTTGGGACCACACAGCGAAACCCATCAGTGAGATCTTCCTGCTTTCTTCGTCCAGCTCTAGGATTTGCGAGTTGATCGATTCCAGGTGCGCCGAGCCGAACGAATAATCGCGAAATGCGGTTGTGGTGATCGAAATTACTCAAAGTTTCGCCGAGATGAGAGAGAGAATTGCGGCAGGAGTCTGAGTATTGTGACATAAATTGACCGGAAAAATCCTTCACGGACTGTAGAATCTCTCGCAACGGACCGGGTTTATTTAGAAGTACTCGAAGAGGCATAGTGATGGCATCAAAGTCGATGATTGGGGGTCTGAAATCCCTCGAACAGGCCGACGTAATCACGCATTTAAATGGGCTTCCTAGCTATGATCCTATTAGTACAGATGTGATAGTGGAAGAAACTCGTTACCTCTTGGCGAAGACCCCAGATCTTCGCTTCTTCGTCTGGGTGCTTGCAAATGAATACCCAGATTCTGTGGCTGATTTGGCTGCACAAGTACTCAAAATGCCCAACTGATATTGGATAATATGGTTTGGCTCTGTTCAGCTTCCACTGCAGGGTTACTACTCAACAAATAGCATCGTACATGCTTGCCATACATAAAATTACTGTAAATAAGGCCTCTTGCAACCTGGAAAGAGTCTAAATACTATGAAGACAATATCTTGCCTAGCCTGGCTTCTGTGGATATCCAAATCTATCGTGCAGTCTAACCACAAGGTTGCCCTTCCCTATCGAAATTTATGCAACATATTTGCTCCTTGATCTACCAATATTTCCAGCCTCTTCCATGCGCCAGCATACCCAAAAAGGTGCATATATCGACTAAATCAAGATTCAGAGAGTTAAAGGCTATGCATCTATCTTCTGGATCTCAAAATCCAAGACGTTTTCGATCCATGGCTTGCGTGAAGGTGTGGGTGCGGTATCGAAATCAAGTGGCGTAGGGCCGAAATTGCCTATCAAGTTCCCCGCGGTAGATGTCATGTCTCATATGTAAAAATAGATATTATGATTCGCGAAAGATCAATCAAACTCAACGAAGATGATTTCTCTTTATACTTGAGGCCTGACTGAAACATCTTCAGCCAATGCAGACTGCACAACCTAGTCGAATGGCGCTAAACCACAAGATCAATCATTCCGCTCCTCCGGCCAAATTAAATATAACATGACGCCTGCTTGAATAATTTAGCTGCACGTACGAAGTCAACAGTTTTGGTTCTGGAGGTAGTGTCTAATAACTTGATACAGTTGTGCATTAATCCTAAGAGGCAACCTTGTTAAAGGAGACAATAAAAGTAGTTGTCTGGTTAAAAATCAAAATCTCAGTGGTATTATCCGTATCTAAAACGCCTTTTTAATTCGTGGGTCATTCATCGGCTTACACTCCGAGGCATGGCAATGCCTGGATTATCGGAGAAAGTTATGATGGTCTGCGCATATATTGACAAAATTGGGCATCAAGCCCCACCTTGACGTGCGCATTATATTCTGTAACTACCCCGCTCAATCAGCTGCCAGACGAGAGGGAGGGTCCGAAAGGCGGCTACTTACGGCAGAACAAGAGATCGGGCATCTAAGTCTATCCCGCTGAGAATTGTGTGCGTAATTGCTTTTATTCCTTTTGCTGCTTTGTTTTTTCTACCGAAAGGTTTTCCATGTTGTAATAATTCGATTACCTCCTTAAGCAAGAATTATTTGCTCCTTTCTCTCTCATCATGGAGCTCAGATCCGGCGAAATTAGCGATATATGGCAGTCGATTGAGGGGTCGATAAATGCAGTCGATAAGGTTATTCAAGACAAGGGAGCAGAAGAGCGAATAACGACATGGGGTAAATCATGGGAAGGGAAACAGGTCGATACTGCTCTTTCAAGAATAAAAGAGGGAATGGTGGATCATTTGCAACAAATTAAGTCGGCGTACAAGGTAAGTACAATGCCATTTCGTGAGAAGAAAAAAAAGAAAAAAACTTCACTAACTTCTTTAGTTTCACTTCATCCATGCTTGGCACATCACAGATAACGCAAGAATCCTCAACCCGACGCATGCGGTCATTCTTTTACCGAGAGGCTTTTCCAAGATCTTACCAGAGTCTCAGTCAACTCCACCGTATACGCTTCAGAAAGGACAATATACATTTCTCAAAACCCCAGCTATCAAAATTGAGAATGAGAACCCCAGAGAAGGACCGGAAATGAAAAGAGCGGGACTAGAAATGATAGTTATCTATTTAATCTAAGCTACGAGTTGCTGTGACCAATAGCCTTCCGGATCGATATTAGGATAGGTTGGTGGAATATTGATGTAAGATGAAGTGTTGGACCAAGAAAGCTGGGGATCAATCTCTGGGTAACTTGATGTAGGAGTACCAGCGGCAATAGATTGTAGCCAGTATTGACGGGAATTGATATCTGGATACTCAGGTGTGTAAAGGTTCGAAGAATAACCCAAGTGTGGCCAGTAGTCTTGAGGGTTGATGTTAGGATATTGTGCGTTAGGTCTTTCATCCTGATGTGTAGGTAAATAGCTGGTATCGGCTGTAATATCGATTGGGATTTGAGTGCCGTTTTGACGCTGATCGTTCATTTGTTCGAAATCATTCGTCGTTTCAGATAACTGCGCAGACCGCCCTGATCCTTGAGAGAGTGTCTCGTTTTGACGGTATCGCGGGGTTTCAACATCGACTAGATTGCCCGTCAACGGCTGAGATTGGGCCGAATTCACAGCTTCCAGCTGTGATGTAGCCGCGATGGGTAATGACTTGTCGTATGCGTGATTTTGATTTGCCTCATTTCTCTGCGAATAATAAAGTGGGTGGCCGAGGGACTCTGGATTCTGTGGAACTAAATTCTCATGCGCAGAAATGGCAGAAGCTACCTGCGAATTTTGGCAGGCGGAACTAAGTAGAACCCTAAGCCTACTAGTTTGCAGATCGGAGCTTGCTGGAGTATTGATGGCCTCGTGCGTGTTGATTGACCTGCCTTCCCCAGTAAGGTAATTGGTTGAATTCAATAAATGTGATTGATTTTGACGTTCTTCCTCACTTGCAAGGGTGTTTTGACTAGGACAGTAGTTCGATGTGTGAATTTGCTGGATAGAAGTGCTGTCGCCATGGGTAAAATCCGCTACTGAATCATTTGGCCTAACAGAATCTACTTCCTCGTGTCCAGCTGAGTGTGCATTGAGAACCTCGGCGTTATACACTTGAGAGGTGTCTCGATTTGTGAGAGGTTGCCCAGCTATCATATTGATAGGGACGACATTTGACAGTTGAGTATCTTGTATTTCGCCGACGAGAGACGCCGTGGAACCAATGTGCCCTGCTCGCCCGTTGAAAGATCCACTCTCATTATTGATAGGATGATTTCGTGACGTCTGATTGAGTATTCGCGCAGCGGTGTCTTCCTCATTGAGTGGTTCCTCCAAGACACTGTGTTCAATCACGGCCGAGGCTCTGGTATATCCATGAGCTGAGGCCTCAAGTCGAACGCATGATACTCGGGGCCCGAGGTCCGACTTATCAGCGAGGTTTTGACGGCGTTTTTTACTTCGGAGAGAACAGATCTCTGTATGTCGCTTTCTTTTGCTGGCGCTTGTTTTATCATACCAGCCAACATTTGCAGCATGGTAATCCAACACCTTCTTTGCAACTTTTGCTGCCACTGCAGCTTTAGGGCCTTCCCATAGAGTACCAACATGTTGAACAGACTTCGTAAAGTCGTTCGCCAAGAGCGCTTTAGGTTTTGAACTGAAAAATCAGTGTATATCTAAATAAAGAGTTTCTAGCCAACTCACATGTCAGGGATGCCTCTCATGAATAAAGGCCCATACACCCCGTTACCCGAGACACTTTCCTGCCCATCGACTTTCCTAACTTTTGCAAGTTCGACGCAGAATTCGTGCTCTCTTTTTCCACGTTTTATAATATTACAGTATGTCTGGGCATTGTCAACCGAGACTCCCACAGTTTTGAGCAGACGTTTCACATTTTCAGTCGTAATATTAGAGCGATGTGGGAACGCTCGTTGGTAGAGATGGTAGGTAGCAACTTCGACGAATTTTCGTAAAACAAGTGCTGCGTTGACATCTTCATTCAATTTATATGCACTCTCGAGGAAACGTTTTGCTCTTTCTTTTCCTTGAATGTCGAAGTAGCCTAATACTTGAACGCCACTTTCCCAAAACTTCTCAGGGTTTTCTTCATACTCAGAAAAATGATCTTCGTGTGATATCTGCAGTTCAGCAATGTTTTTAATCTCCTTGCAATTGGCTTTCGAAGAATCTGAGGTTTTTGCAAACAACTTCTGGAGGCGAGTAAACAAGGCTTCGAGAAATTGGCGAGTATTCTCGTCGTCGTTCGCCACGGAACCAAATGGATCATTGCCTGGGAGTTTTCCCAAGAAGTCTATGACTTGGCGATTCGAAAGAACCTCGATCATTTTAACGGTGAAATCGATCCTCACCCTCAGTTCTGATCAGGAAACTCGTCGAGGTGTCTAAAGAAGATTCAAATGTAAACCATCATTCCAAATTTGCATTAATACTAGCGCTAACCCCCTTCGAAAACATGTTTGAATGGCGCTAAACCACAAGTCGTCCATTTCGCTCCTTGAGGAGCGAAATGGACGACTTGTGGTTTAGCGCCATTCAAACAAGCCGTGCAGACTGCATTGCATTGACTGACACGGAATAATTCAGCTGCATTCCGATACGATTTAGGGCGTTCGGAACCCCACCCCCGACTGAGGCGAACGGATACGCGATCCAGCACGGGTTGAGGCGCTGATCGAGTCGAACTATCGATTACGACAGGGATTAGAGAGACAACAAGAACAGAACCATGATTTTAGAGCGTCATTGATCTTGGTGAACTATCTGGATCAGCGACTGATGATACCCACAGGTGTGACACGTCCTTGACCTCTAGCTAGTTGACCTGTGCAGAGGAATCGCAGCAGGCAATTGATGCACTCACCTTGGGTCAACATGGCCCAAGAATCACTTCGGTATGCTAGATTTATCAGAGTCATTGATATGATTTAATTATTTTATTTGTAAAAAAAAATTTTTCTATAGATAATTATTGTATGTCTCTCAGTGTCAAGGACGCAGAAATAGATCGACTGGGGGAGGAGAAAAGAGGAATATCACTTCATTCGTAAGATGGCTACAAGAACAAGGTATGTCATTGTTGCGCTATTCCTAGTCTCATGCACTGTCTGACACTAGAAAGAGAGGCAAATGGGGACGTCAAAGATCATGATCTGCTACGGCATGTGCTTTGGGTTTCGTCTTTCTGTAGCATTATGCAAGACTCGTACGCTCTTAACTACAAGCTTTGTCAAGAGAACTTCGGGCGTCCCGATTCTATAAGAGGCACTATTGTCCCTAGCTAGACAGCCTGGCATGGTACAGAGCAGCTCCATTCGTGATGCCGTACATATTTGATTTCCCACCGACATCGCAAATATCCATGACCGCTATAGCGGATGCGATAGCAGGAGGGGATTATCCTAGCCCACCCCCCACCGTCGCGTTCTCAGATGATGGAGCCGAGACCTCTCAGTCCAGCCTTACTGTGCCTTCCCTGATACAGGCTGCAGAGCAACTTCAGACCTTGTAAGTTGTTATTCACTGCACGTGATGTATGATGTCCGTCTAATTGCAAATGAAGTGCAGCCTTGAATCACCCCGCTGTCCAAGCGGCCCTCGGGTATTATCAGCATTCCCGGAGTCACATTGGTCCCACGCTAATATTGATTGTCCAGTGAAAGAGATATAGAGATAGAGAGACTAAAAAGAGAAAATGAGAGACTGAAAAAAGAATATGAGGAGTCTAAGTTCATTTGTGACAGGCTTACGCAACACGGTAGGTGACTATTAGCCGCTATAGCCGTGGAAGAGCTAACGGTAAGAAGTGATGCAGAGTGAGAGGGGGTAGAAAAATGAAGATATTTGCTGCAGTACGGGGTGATCTTTCTTATTTCCGAACTTAGAGCCAATCAGCAATATAAAAATATATAATGTACTTGATACTAGAATTTGATCATTTGTCACGAGATTTCTACAGCAAGAAGCTCAAAAA
This sequence comes from Talaromyces sp. PL2406, assembly GCA_023626215.1. NCBI lineage: Eukaryota > Fungi > Ascomycota > Eurotiomycetes > Eurotiales > Trichocomaceae > Talaromyces > Talaromyces sp. PL2406. Next base: position 19,514 of record JAMAGL010000046.1, on the reverse strand, counting down.
GCCGACGTATGCTTACGCATTCTGTATGCATATAACTTTTTCCTTTTCCTGCTTCTTACAGGAGGATGACTGGTGTAAGCATCTCTGATATTGACGTGATTGGATTTAAACCGTGAACGAACTAGATTTCTACCTTGGGTGATGGTCAGGCCTAGCCCATGTTTCCTGCAAAAAAGCAAACGACTGCCTCCGGGGCCTTGAAAATAGCTACGATTGACCGGCCCAGATTCTCTGGCTTAGGTTTCCAGAGAGTAAGCAGGCTCCGATGGGCTGTTTTTGGATGAATCTCCGAGTAGCAACTGTGGTGTGGATTCTACAAGAGTGAAAATAAGAAAAAAAAATACTCCACTTTTGAATGATGTTTCTAGTGCTATGATTTTGCAGGGATTACCGACTGTGCGGTCACTTCCGTCTACATACCATAACCAGAAATCAGTCAGTGTAATTAAGCATGACATCGATTGGTATAAGATCCGCCAGCCTTGCCCATGTTCACCGCAACTTGGGTGAGACCAGTTTTAAATTGTCCTATCAATATGCCTTCTTGCCTCCAAACTGATGTAGGTACATTATCCTAGTGCATGATATGCATTCTTCTAATACACTGTGACCAGGAACTATGCAGACCTCAGTGGTCAGATACAGAAGCTACTGCCAAGGAATGGTCACAGGTAAGGCAAGACAAGCCAACTATTTATACAATCTGCTAATTTAGCCTGCTTATGCAGATAGCATGGGAGGGATTCGACGTCACCTATGAAAAGAGTGTGGTTTGGGCACCGAAATCTTCCGACTACGGATCTCATATCGAAAGATGGACGGCTTGTGAAGGGGGATCTGCTGAAAATACTTCTACTATTCAACCGACATGCTTGTTGTTGATTTTGATTCTTGTTTGCATGATCCAGACTCTAATGTACCTGTATTAGACTATACACTCACGCTAGAAAAACCATCTTGACCCAGAAATCTGATCTAATCTAGGCCCGTCCGGATCGTTCTGTCAATTCTTTGCTGGTGCATCCTGCTAATTGTCCGTATGATACAATTTCTCATGTACTACTTTTTGCTTGATTTTCAAAGTGCATGACTAGCTCAATTCCATCACGCGTCCTAGTTCTATAAGACGCACCATCGTTCCCAGTTAGATAGCATGGTATGACACAGAGCAGCTCCATTCGTGATGCCGTACATGCTTGATTCCCCACAGACATCGCAGCCACACATGACAGCTATAACAGATGCAATAGCAGGGCTGCAGGAGGGGATTGTCCCAGCCCATCCCCGACCGTCGCGTTTTTAGATGATGGAGCCGAGACGTCTCTTTCCGGCCTCACTGTGCAAAGTACGTATTGTCGCAGAAGTTTTGGCTCTAGATTATTATACCTTTTCCTCCAGACCTCCTGGCAGATACTAGTTTAGGTGTCTATATAAGCAGGTAAATTATCTTCTCGCCGATGCCGTCGCTGTCGTTAGTTAAACAAATAACTAGTAATCACGTGAACTTTACATAATCAAATATCCACATTCCCCGCATCAACATGACTAGTAGTTTCATCGACCCTCAGGTCCTGAGCAACCCTATGAATGCAATCACAGGTCATACCAGGCTTTATCGGGAAGATCCGCCTGATCGCCTTGTCAGGGAGGTCGAAAGATGGTTTGCCAGGACACCAAAGAAGCAGGAGGGGAATCTGCAGTGGGCTCGGGCTGGATATGGTACCCGCGAGGACCAACTACTCTCAGATTTTATTAACCATGGCAATATTGTGAGACTTCTACGTCCCGCAATAGAATTCTTGGCTAATTTATGCAGGTTCAAACAAATGTCGATGCACTGCTCGGCTCGAAAAGCCGTGCGGGTCTTCCGGTTATGGTTCATTACCAGCCGGAGACTTCCAACGCCGAGTCGGCCCGCGAGATGGTACCCTTCTGGATTGCTCCCCAGGTATACGACAACGCATACCTACTCGTTCGACCATTACGCAAGACCATTCATCTGCCGATCTACAACGTGTACCCGAACAAACATACTCAAGAGGTCACCAATGACGACATACAATGGGAAGGAACGTCGCCAAGCCAAATCTCACTTTACCCTTTCCGAACTAAAATCGCTCTTCCATGGCGTGAAGAGACGACTTTTGTCTGCCAGATCTACTCTACGACAGGCGAACGACCTGCAAGGGATCGAGATAGGGATGTAGTTCCTTTCATGACTAGTGGGTTGAGATTGATTTGATTGGAGAGGAATAGGATTCACTGAGAATTTTTTTAAATGAAGGCATCCAATAAAAGATGTTAGGTGGAAGTAACCCTGGCACGTTTCAGTTGAGCTTGGACTGCAATCTGAAAGATGTCTAGGCAGTTCCGTAGAGAACCGTAGCACTCTCGCGCTAGTCCAACCACGTCAGGATCGCAGTTCGACCGAAGAAGTCCACTGGCGGTCTGGATTTCTATATAGCTCATCCGGCTGAAAAGAGTTACCACAGGGGCAGCCACAATCGCAATCCCCGGCTCTCCGAGCCAATAGCCAAAACTTTCCACCTTACTCCCCCTCGCAATGCAACGCTCCATAGTGGGCCGTTCCAGATGATGTACTGTACAGTACGTTGGGATCAGACCCTTGAAAGACTCCTCCGAGTTTGAAACTCTCTCCAAGTGATCAATTCCAGACCCACCACAAGCAGTCGTGTGATGAAGTATACACAAAACATGCAAGATGCGGTCCATTAGGCTGGGCTTTTTACCCAGAGAAGAAAACCATAATCGTGGATCACCATCGCCGTGAGACTTATCAATGTGGTCGAGCACGCAAACCACCATGTCCCGGGAGAGTATTTTTTTAACGTGGATCAATTCCCTTTTAATGGCGTCTAGCAAATCTGTGGCCGTGATCATGGAGGAAGGTTTCGGAGGCTTCGGAGGTTTCGGAGTCCAGCCTCGTAAAGGACCAACTCGGTGTAATAGCTGATCGAATCGCGCACCGTGACGAGTAATGTCCTCATTACTGAGGCTGCACAGAAAGTTGCAAACTTGGTCAATGTGTTCTTCCATGATGAGTATCGATGCGTGCGTGCGTACAACTGATGGGATGGTGTTGAGTGATGTGGACACCGCATGTTGATATGCGGTGCCACCTTCACCGGAGGGTTTTGTCGCCGCAATATAATTGGATGCAAAATTAGTGGAGCCACATGTTGAAATGCGGTCCCACTTTATAGTATATGCAGAGCCTGTTTTCCCAGAGAATGCGCAAAGCATTTTCTACTTCTACGTCTTGTATGGTCAATTTATTGCCACCTCTCCAAAAACACTAGAATATAAGTCCGCGAAATTTACTTTGGCTGAGAATTTTCGTGTAATTACGAGTCTAGGCCATTTCCATGCCATAGTTTTTCTAGCTTTTGAGAGATTGTGGCTTGCGGTTATAATCTATTATGGATGAAGAGCTGACTTCGTCTCCACTAGCACCTAAAATTAAGACTATAATTGAACAGGACTGGTAGCATTTCATTTATTGTCCAGTCGGGTGCTTATGTTGGGACCTCGTATTGCCTTCGCTGCAACGTAGCGCGTCAACATGCATTTGTGGTCCATGGTGCGAGAGGTAACCCAAGTGATTGGGGAGAAGCACGCAGGCGAGGATTCTCCACAGTGCGTATTATACGTTGAAGGATATAAATGACCATCCATGTAGCCTCGCAGCCTTGCACAGCATAATCATTCCTGCCTTGTTGACCGCCATGTCGCATTCAGATCTTTCATTTGACGACGACGAAGAAGGGTACCACCTGGATGATGCGAGCTCGACTACGTCCATGGACTCCGACGATCTCTACGAAATGCAGATGACCGCAAATGTAAGAGAGGCGCACTACACAAGAGATGCCCTAGCTAACTGAAGTTAGTACTTGTCAGTACAGATTAATATATGCACGATTTCAGCTAATCCAAACAGCTTGAGAAATAATTCTCTCTCGGGAGAGATAGAACGCCTGAACCTGGTGAGAAATCCCCCCACTGGTGCATATGCCTTATCAAGCTAATAATTAGATATGGGAGAGGTACATTAATCCACTCTGGTCTAGATGGTGGCTGAACGGTGATTTTAGGGAAAAAGGACTTGGATTACTACATCGGTTTAAATGTTACGAACGCTGCGAGGTGCTGGATTTAGGCACAGGCACCGGAAACTGGGCCATAACGTTTGCAGAGTAAGTTCCCTGAAATGGGACGGTTATCTCTTTGTTAACGTACCAGTGCATTTCCTCTCGCACGTGTTATCGGGTTCGATCTATATAACATCCAAACAGACCAGGTGCCGGAAAACTTGCACTGGGAGCTAGGTGATCTTCATATTCATCTTTCCTACAAGGATAATCGATTTGATTTGATTCGTGTCAGTCATCTGGATGGGTGAGACGCCATAATCTGTATATCGAACCAACCTGCTAACCAAACATTTCACCAGCTGTGTTCAAAGATGGGATGAATTCCTGAAGGAGGTATACCGGATGCTGAAGCCGGGTGGTTACATCGAAGTACAGGACTATTGTCTTACAATAGTCTACGGAGAATCCAGAGATGTTGGATTTATTTGCCGCTTTATCAACGACCTTGAACGAGCCGCCAACCGTCGGGGTACACCGTTGAATATGGCACCTCGCCATTCATTACATTTACGCAATAGTGGCTTCAAGGATGTCATTCTAGAAAAGCTTCGTATCGACGTCCACGATAACATGGACCTCATTCGGCGTACTTTCAAAGCTTATGCAACAGGACTCTTAGCCTCAGGTACTTTTCCGCCGGAGGTGATAGCGAGGGCAGCAATTGCGGCAAACCAGCTTCAAAAGGGAGATTACTTGATACTGTAAGTGGTCACAAATCGAAGTTTGAGTGGCAGCAGCTCAGTATCTGTAGGTACAGATTGTGTGCGCAGAAGCCCTCTCAAAACAAGCCATACAGCCTTCTTGCGAAATATTGTCGACCGGGCGCGGATGATTTCGCCCCATCCAGGAGAGCGGTATTAGTGCAGGCGTAGTTTAGGACGGCCGCTGTACCCTGATATCCACGTGTACAATAGAGTTGTTGATGATTTGTCCATATAAAGTCGGATTACTGCGTTCTAGATGAAATCTCAGATCACGTAAGAATTAATTTGGTTAGTTAGGACTTAGATAGCATAGGCCTCCTCTGGACGCGCGGAATTCGAGATCTACACTACTGTTGCAAGCGATTCATCTCGATTCGTCTGGAGAACTTCTAACTCGCCGGGTTAGTTCAGCCGCCTTTAGCCGCAGATAGTATGTTCTATATTTTGAGTCAAGCAACTGCCCTTTTTTGTAGCGCGTGATAGTGGTGTCTCCCGCAACACCATGATTGGCGTAGCACACACGAGGTGGTTCTTCTTTGATGACAATAAACGAAAGTTGGAGATGGCTTCTTCTCCAGAGTGAGAACCAATACATACACTGCGGTTGGTTTGTGGCTTTGTTGCTGCAATCCGATCTGGACTACTGCTGCGGGTCAGTCTCTATTTCAGGATCCGAACAACACCGTTAGTGTCCTGTCCCTTGCAGTCCAATCCTGCGCCATGTGGATTACTGTTACTATTGATTTAAAGATTGGATAGTGTGACTGGCAGCACGCATGAGATGCGGAGATAAAGCCATGATTTGGGAATACTAGAAGCGAGAATCGCCACCCGAATAATCGTGTCCTCTTGCTGTCCATGATAATGGATGTACAATGGGTACACTAAGTATGAACCACTCGACACAACAACGTCAGCACAACGTGGGATTCCCCTACGCACATGCGGCCGACTCCTGGACCAAGGTTTTTGTTTCAGATTGCTCGCGGGATGTTGCCAATGGAACGAATTAATGTGCGATGCATTTCGCCATATTGAATCTCGGTCCTCGCCGGGATCCTTTATTGTACGGATCAAGTTGATTGGCTGTCCCAGCCAGATTATTCATTGGGCGTATGGCCATCAATTGTTATGACCAAGTGCCAATCTGTCCGTATTGCCATTCAATTCTTCCACCATCCACTATGGATGGCTACATATCAAATCCGTCGTTCCAGCCCGTAGAATTTTGGAATCCATTCTGAAAGATTGTGAAATAAGTAGGTGTGGGTCACCTCCTTTGAGTGATATTGTGATAGCAATCATTAGTGTAGTAGTCGCCATCCCTGAGTGACGTATTTGGTATCACTGAGAACGGTCGAATTTCCCCCAACCCCCAACCGCCCCCCCTCGGCGCAAGGCGCTCTAGTTAATTACCGATGCATGATTGGTCCATAAGCATAGAACCTACCATGGCTACCAATGGATTTGGTAGCATTCGTTCTCCGCACCTATTTGTGAGCTGTAAAGGAAACGCTAATACTCTCGACGCCCATAGACTTTCTGAAATTTGAGACTATCTACTCATCTGGCCGATGGAAATTTCGGGCCAGCGTAGGCCACAAGATAGCCGAGCTGGGGTAGCGGCTATATTTATAGGAAGCTGCATTTCATTGCTAATCCGGGTAAAACCGCAACTTCAAATTCCATGATGATGGCGATGAATCAATCTGACAACAACTTTGTGATCATGGATGATCAAACTGACAAAGCAAACTATGGTACCATGAGCTTATCTTCTGCGCGGAAGCTGGCTGACGTCGATAGAAGATCCTATATGGTTGCCAAAAGCCAACAAGCGACGTGCAGAGTCGGCAGGTGAAGGGACTCATAAGCGACTGAAATTCCCGATCATATCCAATCAGGAAGAAAATATGCCACTCGAAGAGATGTATGTTGTTCAAAAACCGGGCTTTATAAGTGCTAACAACCATAGCGCTCCAACGGATGTATTGGAGCATCTAGTTGAGAGTCAGTACGAGACAATACGACAGCTTCTACAAGCGAATAAGGTTTTGCGACACAAATATCGCAAGGCAAGACGGGACCTCGAATGCAAAGAGCGTGTCGAGTAGGAGGACTGAGAATACTGCTCTCAATGTCATATGGTTATTTTCCAATACGTCTCCATAGGACTCCTCTTTTCAGATAATAAGATCTTAATGAGTGGCTGTGAATCGTTCATCGTCTAGATTAGTGCTCCTAGGTGGCGCGCCACCATGTAACCTTAGTAGAGCCGAGGTTCTGATTGGTATATGTGCACATGAAACCGAAGGATATAAACCCCTGCAAAACCACCTGCAGGACTATATTATCATTGTGCATAATATCCATCTATAGATGATGGTTAAACGGCAATATCGGCGGCTGCGCCCTGCAGGTGCGATGATGCAATACTATCTGAACTACTTCACGGACTCAACTCCAGGGTTCTGTGTCCGTTTGGCCGAATGCTTCATCGCACTTCTGAGGGGAAAAAAGCCGCCAGACAGTGATAAGTGGTGGTCCCAACAGGCCAAAGACCTTTTGGATCCAGGTAAAGTGATACTTTGATACTCCTTGAGAAGATAATGTAGATTAACACCTTTGAGAGATACAAAAACTTCTTACTCGTATTGTACTGGAAAGGCCATGCAACGTCACGATAAAAGAACTACACAATGCCTTTGAAGGCCTCAACCCAACGAAAGCAATTCGGACGCATTTCAAGAGACTGTGGGAGGTCCTCTATCTACAAGACTTCGACCCGGAACTCATGAAGAAACGGCCCCCAAGGAGCGAAACTCGTCCGGAAGACGGCAACGTGGAGCTATCGCTCGATATCCAATCTTGGCCAGCTACGATATCCCTCCAGGACAGCAATCAAGTATTTGATCAGAATCAATGGGGCGTGTGGCTTTCGAATGGTGGGCAGAGACAGCCGAATTGTTCTCTCCGCGAATCGTCTATGTTGATGAGTCCGCGGAAATATTGGACGCCGAATCAATCCGTGTCCATGACAGAACTGCTTTGGCTTAATAGCCACACGTCGATTTAAAAAGAGGTCCCCAGTCAAGTGGCGAGGACTGAGGCTGTTATGGAAGCCAGGATTCAAATTTGCTTTTATGTCCTATGGTGTTGACGGCTTTCAAGCCCTGAAAACCTGGCGCCGTGATCACAGGGGAAAACCTATTGACGAGTCGAGAACAAATATCTCATTGCGCATGGATGAATCTACGGGGAAACCAATGATACTTGGAAGTCGCGTGGAATGGCACGAAAGATGGTCAAGAAATGTACGAACCTATTATAAAGTGGCTCTGCCACCTATCTCTCAAACCGTGGTTATTGATGACTTGAACTTACCCGTACCGTTGCAAGGACCAACAAAAGAGGACCGGGCGAGGCACCAGAGGATTGGGAAAATGATGCGCATCGATTGCAGTACGTAGATTCACAATGAGTGATCAGAATTGGCTTTGCATGCAGTGGGGCGCCAAGACGGTAAGTGCAGTGTTTGCGCTGCATTATAATTGGATGCAAAATTAGTGGAGCCACATGTTGAAATGCGGTCCCGCTTAATAGTATATGTAGAGCCAGTTTTCCCGGAGAATGCGCAAACCAACTATTTTCTAGTTCTACATCTTATATAATCAATTATTGACACCTCTTTTATAAATTCACTTTAGTTAATAATTTCAGTGTAATCACAAGTCGAGACTGTTTCTATTTCTATACTATACTTTCCTAGCTCTCAAAAGATTGTGTCTTGCAGTTAACAATCTATTATAGATAAAGAGCTTGGTTCAAATTTACTAGCACCTAAAATTATGACTAAAATTTAGTAGTACAGGTGGTATTACATTGTTTGTCTAGTCTAGAGCCTATGTGGGGACCCAGTATTGCCTTTGCTGCAACGTAGCGTGTCAACATGCATTTGTCAATGGTATAACAAATGCCTGGCGGGGCCATGAAAGATAAAAATCTCCACCTTGGCAGATACTAAGCAACTACTATTGAGTAGCGTGCCATCAAACTCAGGGTCTTGCTCAAATCCAGGAGCATTTTCCGAAAACGGAGTCTCATACTAACTAGAAGATCTCCTGGGAGGATCCTGTTGGCTAAATAGAAACTGTATTCTTTGAAAAATAAATCCAGAACAGCCCGTCTCGCAACGGAATCAGTCTCATATTTTAACAGTGGAGGCATCAATCCCAATGGATAACAAAGCAAGAAATCTTCCCTCTGAGGGAATGATGGCGCCCCTTCATCATCCTCAGACGATTCACGGTGGGTTTCAGCAAACACCACTATCACCACTACCGCACGACCAGCCTCACGGGCTGCCCACAGCTATACCTCATACCAGCGCCTATGAACATCGACAACAACCGTACCATCCTCCGGGACCCCCTCTTGCTTCACATTTCCACGCTCCGTACCATCCTCCACCACAACGCCTGTTTGCTCAGTCTCAATCAGCTCCAGCGACATCGCATGCAGTATTAAGGACTCATTCTCCTGGAACTTATAGACCCATGAATACCGCACAACCTGAGCCTACACTGCATTCCGCGCCTCTTCCTAGTGATTATACAACGCCACGCATACCCTATACCGGCCTTGGGGAGCCTCCAGCGCTGGAAGTCAGTAATATTGAGCATACTAGCCCGCCGTTGGGGTACACGCAGCATGTCCTGCCTCATCACGACCAGCCTCCGCCAGGGGCTAGACATTATGGTGGCATTGTGCCTTATCCACTTCAGCGTAAAGCCGCCAGAGCTCAACAGGTATGATCGTCTGTCTCATCGAACATTGAACGCACTCTAATACCTAATGAATAGGCTTGTGATCAATGTCGAGCACGCAAGGCTAAGTGTGATGAAGGTCGTCCGGCCTGCAGCCATTGTAGAGAAAACTACATTGATTGCAAATACAAAGATCCCCCCCTCAAAAGTAAGTTATGAGAAATGAAAGAGATTGGCTAGTATGTGACTAACTTCCTACATAGGCAAGAGAAGTCCATCACGTTGGTCTTAGACCGCTTTCAGAAATTTGAAGAAAATATTACTGGAAGATGTGCGGAGATAGAAAAATTTATACGTCATGCCTTCCAAAGGCCTGCAGGCGACGCTTCACCTGAAACTTCGCCTGAGGATCCGCCTCAGAGACCTACCAAGGACAGACATACAACGGCAAATGTTCCTTTGGAATCGCAACCGCCAACCCCCGCTGCACTAGAATTATCTAGAGTGGACTTGAAGAAGATACCAGAATCGAACTTGCTAAGTTATATAAATACCGTGCGGGATATGCACTCACAACCTCCACCAAAATTTCAAAACCAGGAACCAGAAGAAGAATTATCCGTCCCCCAGAACCATACGACAGCTGCCCATAACCTACTCAATTGGAAATCAATTCAGCAACTTTTGGATTATCAAATTCACCCCGACTATGTCTTGAGAAACGAACGAAAGCGAAGCTGGATTCGGATCTACGAGGGCGGCGAAGTAGTTAGGCACGATACTGAGTACTACTTGCAATATGGGCTACCAATGCCTCATCAAGCTCGAGTGGATGAACATCCTCTCGATTCATCAGATTATCTCAACACCAATCCCGATGTCGTCAGGCGTCTCTTTCGCAGCTACATGTGTAATATGCATATTCTCCATCCCTTTATGGATGCAAGAACGCTAGAGCAGAAAGTGGGGTTATTTGCCCAGCAATATACGCCTCTCAGAAAGAACATGGACAATAGCGCAAACAAAGGTCATGGTATGAAGCGGAAGCGCTCTGCTGAGCACATGCACATAGCGGCTCCGATGTCTCCATCGCCCAGATTGAACTCGGAGAACTGGCCATCGCACAAAATTGAGCACTCAATCGACAACGCAATCATCTTAATGGTGCTTGCTTTAGGCACGATCTGTGAGCATAAGACTGCACTGCCTGGCTTTGCTCCAGATCCAAATGAAAGGCTCCGTGCCAAACAAGAGTCTGCATCCTTACCAGATTACCCCAAAAATCTAGATGTGATTCCAGGCTTAGCCTACTATGCCTGTGCTGCGGGTATCCTCGGCGAGATGCAGGGTGGATGCGAAATGCCTTTCATACAAGCTTCAATTCTTGCAAGTTTTTATGCCAGTCAACTAGCTCATCCGTTTCAGAGCCATAGTTGGATTTGTCAGGCCGCCATACAATTGTAAGTATTTCCATACCTTGTGCTGCCGATTCTATCTTTTGTTTTGATGGGCTTGCTTTCATTACTCCTGACACCCCCGAACTTATAGAATCGATTATATTAAAATTCCTAAGGAGGACATTTCCCCCCCCAAAAGAATTGTGCGAATTCGCTTATTGGAGTTGTGTGCAGCACGAAAGGTAAGTTATCATTCCTTGTTGTATGCCTAGAGATCACTGAACAACTAACGCGTGTCCACCAGACCTTTTAGCTGAACTAGATCTGACACCCAGTGTTATATCTCAATCTAAGATGAAGATTGAGCTCCCTACAGGCTATCTTCGCACGACCAAGGCTTCCGTGATGCTCTACTACTTGGCACAAATTCATCTCTGTAAATTGCTGAACCAAATTCATCAAAGCCTTCATAATACTAAAAGCAGGCATTTGCCTGATAAAATGATGAGTGCTTCTAGTGTCAGACTTGATAACTGGAAACAGGACTTGCCGGATTTGATGCAGTGGCAGGAGGGAGATGAACCTTCAGATGATATAAACTCTGCACGCCTACGTGCAAAGTATTATGGTGCACGATATATTATCTACCGACCTATCCTTGAACGCACCCTACATCCTGAGTTACCTAGGGCGGAAGGGAAAGAGAAAACAGAAAATGATTTCTCAGAGTCATTACACTATGACGAATTAGATGACGAGACACGACGCGCATGCGAGCAATGCATCACAGCTGCAATTCGGAGCACCAAAGCATTTCACAATATTAAGGGTCGACCTATTGTGACTGATATTTTCGGGACTGGTCATGCGTAAGTGCATTCCTTTCCTAATTATATATTATATAATAATCATTGAAGACTGACAAATACACCAGACCATTCGGCAACATACTTGTTCTATTTGCAACTTACAAGTCTAATCTTAGTCAACTAGTTAACGCTGATGAACTTGAGCACCTCTTCCAGCGCACTATCGAGTTCCTCACCATGTACAAGGACATCTTACCAACGCTCATGGCCGATGCTCAAATCCTCTCCGACATCCACAACAAGATCTTTAAGAAACCACGTCAAACGAGCACCATGTATCCATTTGGCAGTACATGATTGTATTCTTTCTTAAAGGTTCCGAACGTCATGACAACGCATCGCCTTGTCCAGACCTCACTCTTTTTTGTTTCTTTTTTCCCTTTCCTTTTTCTTCGAGTTTCTCCGCACCGATCTTTTCAATTCAAGAGACAGAGGCCATGGGAAACTTCTGCGTCCTAGCTCACTAATCCGTCAACTCTCGTTCAACTTGCCATCTTTGAGTGCACCCTACCGGTTCCGCTGCTTCGTGTTCTTATTCAATCCCTATCCACCGTCTTGTCATTTCCTCCGTTGGACCTTCTACCCTTTCCCACGAACTCCAAGCTCTTATTACTTTAAAGTCTTCAACCACCTAAACAAAGTGACGACTAACAATTCTCTATCTGGCCATGGGTCACAGACGGGTACCACTCTCGAACCGGTTCGCTTCCTTTCTTCTGTCTCCATCTCACCATACTGACGGCACTTAGGATGTTGTTTTCCCTGGCGCTATTCCCACTCACTGGGCTATGATGTACGTTTACAGATCTGGGAACGTCAGAGAAATGTCAAATCTACCTACAACTGTTTTCGATTCCCGTGTGCGAGACGCATTCGCCTATGCACAGAGTCTTTCGTCGAATGGGCAAAATTCTCCGCATACTGCCTATCATTCCAGATATTCTTCGCGTGCAGGACGATCAAAGCGGCAAAGGACTGGATTCCGTGATGAGCCACTGAATGTTAAGGTTGTTGGAGCTTATGAAGACCCAAAAGATCCGGTTCCTCTAGAAATTGGTGATACGAAGAAAGTCGCCGAGTTTTATACCCTGGCTTTTAAAGGATTGCAGTAAATCAACTGCCACTTACTAGCTAGAAACTTTATTAAACTTATCGAGCCTCACAAGCAAGTCAGGCACCTATACAACGGTAGAAGAGGGCCGGGCGGAGCACCCAAGGAGAGAGGAGACCCCGAAGACACAAAGCCTAATTAGTAGCCTCGCGATGTTATACACAAGGAGCCCGACCATATTAAAAAGGAATATAAGATCCGTGTGAATTACCTAGTCTCGATTGACCAATTCACTGACCAAGGACAATACAGATCGTGTGAAGCTTCTCGTTTATCTTATCCAAAACCTTCTTCCTACGGGAATACCAGCAGATTTACTTGAGGAAGCTGTTGGCGATACTAGAAAACATCTTGTACCTGAAGATAAAGCTAAGGCAAGAGCTGCAGTGTTAGATGAGATAATCCACGTCAAAAAGATTGAGGAGCGGTATTTGAAGAATGAAATTAGTATGTATAGAGAACTTCATTGAGCCTTAATTCACGTTTCTGCAGTGTTTTTCGCCTTTTGTACAGACCTATTTACCGTTCGTGGGTCAAACAGATACGAAAAGAGGACTGGTCCAACAGGGCAGCCTATTGTTAGTTACGACTTTCTAAGACCTAAGTATCACCTGAACATTGTATGGTGATCTGTAGCCAGCAACCACCTCTAGACAATCAATATTTGTGAAGAAATTCTTGGTCTCAGCTGATAGGAGTGGCCAAAACTTGGATACTACAGCGCTAGATTTGTGAAAGTATCCATTACTTGTTTACACGGCGCTCGAGCTTGCACTAGTAATGCACTGTGGTGAAACTAAGTGGGCCTTGCATGCTGCGTATCACAAAGTTGAGAGGTTCTAATTCTGGAAATGGTCGACTAGATTCCTGCAGGGGCAATTGAGACTGGTGGCAATTTAATGAAGCCCATCACCTCGCTGCAAGAGTATCTCTTCTCCGCGAAGTACGACAATATAGCGTGGAGTAACTCAGGAAGTATCATACGTCAGCCGTCCGGAACACAATGCAAGGCATCGTCGCAGGATACAATCTATACACTAGGTACGTTGTCTTCCCCTTTTTGATGGCTCTTTTTAAGACTAGTATAGGTGTCGAACATGTGACGGTGACCGAGACGGTGACCGAGATACCATTCTCCCATCGCTGAGCGTCGAGCAGTATGAACAATTCGTGTTGTCGTCAGCTTCTGGGGTTCGACAATATCTGCTGCAACACATCGTTGATTGCTCTAAGCGAAGATACAACATCTTGCCACTTTGCGAACTGGCAGCATTGTGTCCATTCTATCTTCCCCGCTCTTTGAAGCATATTCTGGAGACACCGCAAGATTTGACGCTCTGGCTTGAAGCAATACGGAATGGCAACTTAGACCGAACAACCTACGCAACGTTGTTTCGAATTCTGCGTCTGTTATTGTCGAAGTCTCAGTCACACAAAGACATATTAGGTCTTGTTGACTCCCAGATGTCGATACTCCATTGCCGCATCAGTCGCTTGGAATTCACTCTGCCGCTGCTGGCGACAACGCGTATGTTCACAAAGCATCTGATGGATAGAGACCCATGGGATAACAGGATCAGAGATCTGAACATGATCAACTCTCAATTCTCGACGACGGTCCCGTCTTTGGAGGAGTTCGAGACATCTTGCATCATACTGCATGGTGTTCAGAATGATATCCCCCTTAGGAACTGTTATCTTCCAGGATCATTCGGCACTGCTGAAGGGTTAGTCGACGAGAACATTGAGCTTCCTACATTTCAGTTACAAGCTGCGCGTAATATTTTAGTATGGTGAGTGGCAGACTTTTTCCGCTAGGTTTGGATTTCGTGTCTCATTCTAATCCTAGGATGGAGAATCATATTGATTGGTTTCACCACCTCCAGCCATCACTTAGTATTCCCACGGACCTTGCAGAGTTTCAGAAGTATCTCGCTACTCCACATGCCCGCATACGTACCCAATATATCCTACATCTGCTCAGCGACAATGAGAGATTTCATCCAAGGCAGTGGGTCCTGTTATTGTACACATTGGCTGCTCTATGCCCATTGGGGTTCCCTACGGCTGGTGCACGAGGAGATCTTATTCTTCTCATTCACGCTTTTCACACGAATGAAATGACACCGACAAGTTTCAAAGTACTTCATCAAGTACTAAGTATCACCACTTTTCGTAATCCGCCATCAGAGCTCGCAGAAGATCTACAAACCATCCAAAAGAGGTCGCAGTGGACAGAGGGGGATTTTGAGGAAAGCCTGGCATCGGCTATGTCTTACTTCCAAGAAATGTTCCAGTTTCGAGGCCAGTTTTATGGAATGGTGGTAATGCTGGCTCTTACGCACCAAGCCAAATCCATAGAACCATTGAAGTCCATTGCTACGCTATTGCGAGTGTTAAAATATCTTCAAGAATATCGAATCAGCAGTTCGTCAGAGGACCAGGAACTTTTCTTAGAATCTCTAACGACTCACTCTTTTCAGTGTCCTTCAGGCTCAACCCTTGAAAGCATGTCGTCAACTTCCTCCACTCCGCATAATGAGCGCCTCTCAGTTCTACCTTCATCTAAGTCTGCGGATACCGGGTACGGAAATCCGTGGGAGGAGTGCAGGAAGGTAGATACGGCCCATATTCAAAGTTCTTTCATGAAGAGAGGTGTTTCCGCTAACATTGATCAGTCTTTTGAAGGCAGGTCCCAATTTGAAACACACTGCCGTACCCATGCGAATGAGCGCCCATATTGTTGTGTGGAACCTAACTGCAACAAGCGCTTCGCCCAGAAATGTGCTCTAAAAGTTCACCTGAGAGTCCATACCGGTGAGAAGCCATTCGTGTGTGACTATGTAAAATGCGGCCAGGCTTTCTCAGATGTGAGTATCGACTTTCCAGTTTGACTAAACTCGTGGTTACTGATCAACAGTCTAAAGTTATCGGGCTTGAGAAAGCATCGCCGCATACATAACCCTAAACAAATGGCAGGAAAACGGCTCATAAGCCCCCAGTGGTCCTGTGAGCAATGCGGGAAGGTAGACACAGACAACTTTCATAGTTTCTTTTTCATAAGTATAATATGCTCACACTAACATTGACTAGTCATTTAGACAAAAGGCCGATCTCAACAGACACAACCGTATCCATACAGATGATCGCCCACACCATTGCACAGAACCTGGCTGCAACAGACGCTTCATCCAGCGCAGTGCTCTAGTGCTACACTTGAGGTCTCATACGGGTGAAAAGCCCTTTTTGTGCGACTATCAAGGTTGTGACAAGGCCTACCAGGAGGTGAGTATCAACTTTTTAAATTATAACTCGTGGTTGCTGATCAACCGTTTAAAGAAATCGAGCTTGAAGCGACATCGTGCCAAACATGACCGTGAGCAAATACCTACATTGCAGACAAAATCCACACCCTAAAATATCACTCGAATCGAATAAATAAGTGGGTAATCCAGCCTTCTATAACCTGAAATCTACATGTTACTGATCTGCGAGAGATTGAAGACGCGGGCTTTCCTGTACAGGACACAGAGTCTTGCAACAACTGCCAGAGGGCTTCCCAATCCGTGACTTTTCCTGGAGTAGACACTATTAGCCCCCAGGCTTCTCTGAGATGGTTGAAGATGACGAACGATTAATTGGACTTCAATCAGCGATTGTCCCAGGAACTCAACGATGCTTGTGGTTGCCGAAGAATTACCTAGGTACGTCTTTCCTTCATCAGCACTGACACCATCCTCCCATTCATCAGTTTGACTAATTGATTCTAGCTTAATTGTTGGATGTTGTACGACTCTGTCCAGGGAGATATCGAGGTTGTATTATTTCGATTTATTTTTCTGTCTTTTTTCAAGCTCTTGTATTAGCTATGCTAGTGTCAATAGCGCCTACCGTTCATTTAGCATTATCATTGTTTCAAGATATTGCTCGTTTCCATTAGTTACATAGCCCACAAAGCACACAGTTTGAACAGATATCAGCTATTTGAGAAGCCTTACAGACAGCTAGAATCATTGGAATCGTACACATAAATTCTAGCTCCGGATCTTGTTCCCTATGATGCTGTCTGCTTGAGTGTTTGTAGAAGTTGCGATATCTTTTGATCTAAAAGAGATTCTGTTCCTTGTACCGTCGCTTCTGTAGCTGGGAGATCTCTTCTTCAGTATCGCTGACTAGTAGTCGTGAGCGGCTCATTGTTGCTAGCAGACCGCTCCCCTCACGACTCCAACGTTCCAGTCGCTCTAACTCTCGCTGTCGTCGACGAACCTTGACTTGGATTCTTTTACAGAGTCGACATTCATGGGAATCGTATTTTGTCCGGTTGAGTAATTTCATCCCACATGTCTCGCCACTACGGTTCTCGTAACTGCACCGGTGAGCGAACTGCGTCCATTTCCAATCCCCACAAGCGAATATTTTCTGGTCATAGAAGCACATCCTTGAAATATTCAGCATTGTCATGGGTACTTCTCCGTGGGCTCGCTTACCTAACAGACTCTCAAAGAGGGAAGTGTTCGAAATCCGTGATTTTATTTTAATTCTTGCCTGTGTTGAGCGAGATCACAATTGATTTGTGGTGAGATTCAATTACAAGTACTTATTTTAAGGCTTGACTCATTGAAACCCATCTGACCAAAAAAAAGACGTATTTGTTGCGTCTATACCATGTTGTACGAAATTCCTAGCCGCATACGATGGGGTGACCTATATTAGCTCATACCGTCTGTGTCCAATGAATGAGTGAGAAAACAGATTTCGAAGCTTAGGGTTAGAATCAAACCAGTGGACAAAGAAGTAGAAACAAAGAAACAAGACAATCTCGTCAGTAGCTGGGTGATTAAGTCTAGGATTGAGGGAGACTAGCGTCGCTAACGAATAAGGGACAAAGACTAAGCGCTGAATTCTGAATAGCATAATATCTGAAACTCTTATCAACCAAAGAAAAGGTTAGATCTCTTTCCGTGAGACTCATCGAGCAGTTCCCAAAGCAAAATCTTATGAAACTACTGTGCATGAATTTGTGGAGACATTTCTCTCAGCGCTTATCTCGAAGATATCTGAAGTGTTTCGTACAGGAAGAAAACGTAATAAAGGTGTGCGGGATTACTGTACTGTACTGACAGGGAAATCAACTACCGACTTTTCTGCGCCATTTTCAAACAATTAGCTGAAGACCAACACGCATTGAAAGAAACCATCGATGAGGTAAATGTCGGACAACTTGCAGATGAGTTTGCAGGAAAGGTACTGTACCAGAAACTGTGTTCAGTCCGGCTGAGGTTCTCTCATTTCTCTGGAACAATAAGCGGTCACCCACCAATGCCGTTAGTAATGTGGAGAAATGGGTGAAGGATAGTGGAAACGGAGAAGCTAAAGAACTGAGAAGAGAGTTGTCGTGGGCAAGTGATTAGGGAGAATATGAGGTCTGTCTGAAATGAGTGTACTGTACCGGCGAGACGTTTATTCTACACACAATTCATGCCTATATCCACCAGTGGGTACCTTGACAGCTTTTTGTTTCATGTGCTTCTAGTCTTTCCCGGAGCGACTTCTCTGGAGTTCCACCCCATTCAGCAACCTGATGTGTATTTCAGGGCAGGAGTGCCTCGCCAGCCCCGTAGCTCCCTCGAATAATGGGTATGGGTGCGTGCATTTCCCACTTTCTGATTTGCTTATGGAGTTCTCTACAACGGCCACTTGCCTAAGTTTGACTCGAATTGGCAATCTGATTACTGAATCAGGGGCAAGCTTACCTACGGTAACTAGCAACGAGTTCCAGGGATTCCCGATAGGGCGAGTCTTCCACCCCATTGGGAAAAGATTGTGGGCTCTGGCCACCGCGCACGGATTTTAATCTTTGTTGCCCTGCCACATCTGTGGTCCTTCCCTGGCCGCTTACATGACTTCGCTGCTACATTCCGCCGCTCTCCCACCTTCCCTGGCTGCCACGTGCCAGCCATTGTACGGCCGGACTGTCACGAATATCTCCACCTGAGTGACCTAGCCTATAGTACCCCAATGGAGCAGCCCTAAGACCGAGAAATTAATGGTTGATTCCGGCCTCTTTGGCTTACTGCCCAACATGGTATCTCGTAAACCCTAAACCGTCGTGGAGGTGGGTCAAAGAATGACGACTGTCTCGGGATAAGGGGAGAGTAGCATATTGATTCTTACCGGACATTTATAGCGCCATACAGTATGTATGTAGAGTACGAGAATGAAGAGATAAATAAGTCTACTCCGCTACTCTTACAGTTTGTTTGTTTGTTTGTTTGTTTCATTTACCCCGACCCCTCGCAATTAAGCGATATGCAGGTACTCTTACAGTTGGTTGGTTGGTTGGTTGTATTCATACCCTGACCCCTCGCCGAAGCGATATGCAGGATACCACTATCTAATCCTTATCTATGTCTATGTACATCAATCCATTACATAAAGACGAATTTAGAGCCTCGTCACGGCCTATGGTGGCCAACATGCCTGGTGTTCTGT
>JAMAGL010000045.1:0-36883 GCA_023626215.1 Talaromyces sp. PL2406 | reverse complement strand
ACACCTATGCCAGTTACTTTCATTCTATTAGACACACTTGAATACAATACAATACGCGTTCCCACTCAATTTCTCACTAAGTGAAGCAGAGATATCCTAACTATTGCCAGCATCCACCATCTACGTTCTTGGTAGTAGAACACCGTCTCTCGCGAGTTACACCCAACAAATAAAGAAACTCATATCACTGATTGGTACAACGCTATTGGGTACTCGCATCTCGCAACATTTGCTTGGTCGGCCATACGCAGCCATGCCGAGGTTATATAACCACATCGGGTATTTGACGATCGTGACGATCATGAGGTCTCGACCTTTGAGTTCATCATTATCGCATGAAAATGAACTGTGGCAAAGATTCTAAGAATTTTCCAGAGCCTTTAAAGTAGCCTCTCGGTTCTCGATAGTCGGTCTTCGTTCTTCGTATCTTTTTATGTGATCTTCCCGGTCTATTGTAATCCCATGTGCAGTCACCTGCAATATTAATGGGGAAATTCTTTATCGGCCGTAAGTGTACTGTTACTCTAGTACATCCGAAGTCGGAACAGCAGCGTCTATCAAAGGAATGGCCTTGCCAACATTGCACTCGAAGTTCGAGGTTCTTCTAGTGCTTTTACATTCTGAATACATCATGATATCTTGCGA
This sequence comes from Talaromyces sp. PL2406, assembly GCA_023626215.1. Lineage (NCBI taxonomy): Eukaryota > Fungi > Ascomycota > Eurotiomycetes > Eurotiales > Trichocomaceae > Talaromyces > Talaromyces sp. PL2406. The sequence goes on along the minus strand of JAMAGL010000045.1, from coordinate 36,238 downwards.
ACATGTGAAAGACTGAAAGTGCGCCACCTAGCGGTCTTGCATACCTTTGACACGCCTTTTATTTCTGCCTCTCTTCGAAATTCACTATGTCATACCTAGTCAAAATGTGTAGATAAAACCGCCCGATGATTATAAATAGTGCCGCAGTTGATCATTCAAATCCACAAGCGTCACAAAAAAAGAACAGAAGTTGGACATTATAACGTCGCCCTTCAACGCTTTCCATAAATAGTCACATCACAAGACTTCTAAGCCGACTTTGGAACTTCCATATATCTGTTAATTGCAACTCACCAACAGCAAGATGTCTACACCTGATTCGAAACCAACCCGATCCACAGTTATCACGAGGATTATACCACGGTATCTGTTGATTAGCATTCGTCTAGGACAATTCGCTTTTGGTGCGGTATGTAAATACATTATCATCTTTGTCTTGAGTTTGAACCTGCTAATATTCACTAGGTCGTGACCGGTATCGTTGGTTACTTCATTAGCTTGTTCGACACAGACGACGCTAGCTTCTTGCTGGGACGCTGGATATACGTTGAAGTCATTGCTGGTCTCTCAGTCATTCTAGGACTTATTTTTCTGCTCCCGGCATTTCTCTCATTCTTCATTTGGCCTAGTAGGTGCCATCATCCCCTATACATGAATACCAACAACCACTAACCTCGCGTAAAAGTCGATGTGATAATTGCTCTAGCATGGTTTGCTGCTTTTGGACTTCTTTTCGATGCCCTTGACGGAATTGTTTGTGGTGGCTTTGACGGCCTGGGTCCCGTTGATGGAGGAAATTGTTCCACTTGGGAAGCTGCCGAGGCATTTACTTTTTTGTCCGCATTCAGTTGGCTTGTTACAGGTTTCCTGGGCCTTTATCTAGTCTGGCGTACCGAGTAAGTCTCTTGCCATCGTGAAACTCGTTGCCGTCGTATGGATACTGACGTGTGTGGGGAGTGGACGTGGACCCAATCGCTGGCATCAAACCTACGACGTTTGATCCAATATAGCTGGGTATCGATTCCAGCTAAAAGTACGCTTGGTCTGACATAAATTTACGGAATTCGACAGGAAGTTCGAGAAAGATATGATTCCTGCCGATGATTCAAAAACAGCGCTGTATAATAGTCTCGATTTGGGAATGACTTCTGTCAATGATGACACATGAGCGATCTTACGAAAGGTATTGTTACTATGGGGTCTCAATATAGAGGAGTTTTGGAGTCTGTTATCTTTGGATTACTAGACAAGATGTGAGATAGATGAGCGACTTCCATAATGTGTAATGAGAAATGGCGGATACAAAATCATGAAAATCGAACACTTGTTGCGACTTACGACCGACCTTTCCAGTTGCAGTATTGTTCGAGGACATTGCATCTCCTGATAAGTAAAACCGATTCAAAGGTATGGATATACTCTGTAGATAAAGAGAGTTAGAAAACGATATCCTTTACCAAGAACAGAGTACATTAGGGGTATATCCACTTACGTATCTCATTCCAAAGAGTTTTGGATACATGACCCGGACTGCTTACTAGATCTAATATTAATTCGTGATCTTTGAATTATTCGAAGTCATGCACGCAGCAGACTGACCGGCAGTGTCTTTAGGGCTATCAAGATGTCCGGGCAGCGCCACCGATATGTGCACTGTCCAGTCATCGGAACCCGCCGTCAACTGATAAAGTCCAAGGATAGTTCTTCAGTCAGACCAATTATCGGCTTAATCATAATCATAAAGATCTTGCGCCTAATTTCAGCCCGGATTTAGATAGACCTCGAAGATTTATGAGGTGTTACCGTTCTGACACTAGGTAGCTCGATAATTGGTTTAAGATAGGAAGAATCTTTGAGAATTAGTAACATATGCCCTACGGCGGTAACCTCCGGATCTTTGCACATAATGTCATAACTAAGTAGGAATTTTCGTGCTGAATGAGTATTCCTATATCTAGAAGACACTGACACTGTTGAACGGGTCTGGTGTGCGACCACCATAGTGTTTCACGCTCTTTTCGGTATGTCAACTATTAGCACTCTTCGCAAAACCGCACAAGATGGTGACCTCGAATGAAGCCTCGATTGTCAATGTAGGATCGGGCCTACTTCGAGACGTCTGGATATTTGCAGTGATCTCAATCGTGATCGTGATACTTCGGGTTGCGTCCAAGACTCGAATGAGAAAGTTTGCACTGGACGATGTGCTGGTTACTTTTGCTTTGGTTAGCAGTACCAATCGATATGACACCGCAAAGTTGCCTTAAAGAAGTATAGTTTTTAACAGCTATCTTAATCTAGTGCGTGTCTTTGACCGGGTCGACAATACTCACAATTGGAATCGGGAATGGATATGGTCAGCAAGTATGGGACATAAGCCCTGAGAATGTTGGTACAGTCATCATGTTTGACTACTTGTCACAGACATTTGGCTCAGCAGCAGGAGCCATTGGTCGGATTGCTTTCACAATCTTTATCATTAGCATACTAGGCACAAGAAAGGCTCATCGAACCGTGTTATGGGCCCTGATTGGAGCACAGATCATCATAAACACGGTCTTCATTCTCATTATATTTTTACAATGCCCGGGACATGCTTCGGCGATATGGAATAAAACTGGCCAAGGAGAGTGTTGGGATCTTCGTATCCAAACGTATTATGGATATTTTCAAGGCTGTGAGTAACACTTAGTCAGGCCCTTGAAAACCGAGAACTGAATCTTCTGTGCTGTCGCAGCCTTCAACTCAGCCACAGATCTCTATCTTGCATTGTTTTCGGCATACATTTCGTGGAACCTAAAGCTTAATTTGCGCGTGAAATGTGGATTGATAGGTCTCTTAGGCCTTGGAATCTTGTATGTAACCCATCATTTGTTTTCCATATGGATCGGATCTAAATACCAACTAACTACGAATGTGCTTGATTGTTCTTAGTGCGATGATAGCCTCTATCATAAAGACGGTTCAGATACGCGTTCTAGTTAGTGTTGACAGTGATCCAACTGTTGCAACAGCAGATTTAGAGCGTTGGCTTTATATCGAAACTTATCTAGTCATCATTACGACTTCAATACCCTGTCTCCGATCATTGGCACGGACGAGAAAGTCGAGCCGTGATAACGCTTATATAACTGCACGACCATCTCGTATTGCTTCTTCGCGAGGTATACGGTCCAGCAACCGAAATTCGATTAGCGCGTCGGATGAGAGAGGGTTTATTAGAAAGAAGACATCTAGTAGCAGCGACTTTATCATTGGAGATGCTGCAAACAGTGAATTTGTGGAATTGGAGGAATGGAAACCCAGTCATCAGTCTTTTTCCTGTGACAGGGTCTTGAATGACCACCCCTAAACGACAAGATAGACACTCAATCAAATGAAAGTTAACTTCTACGTGTTTAGCTTTAGGGTTGTTACTATATTATATCTCGACATGCTTTGATGGTGTAGGCTTTATAGTCGGCGTTTTATTTGATGCCATGTCCTAGATATGCAACCTCCAATCTTGAGTAATAAGTGAAATGACACTTATATATAGGTCGACGATGAACAGACCAAGAGATATATACATATGTGATTGTTTCTTCAGCGAAGATCTCGGACCACTAGGTGAACCGTTTCCCCCATTTCTTCAGACCTTAACTAGACCGAACTTGAACATACTTTCAGCGGATGCCGTAACAGCTTGCTCATTGCTGTACTGCCAAGTCCAGCCTAAGACTTCTTTAGCTTTGGCATTGCTGAACGTCTTTTCCAGTCCCAAATCTGGCAGAATGAGCCGAGCGACCGGGAGAAAGATGGCAACGCCACGGATAAGTAGATTTGGCAGGACGATAGTTGGCACTTTACGTGCCTTTGGCCCCAAGTTTTTCTTCAGAGTTATGGCAATATCCAGCAAAGAAGCACATCCTTCGCCCACACAAAGGAAGCGTTCACCTTTGGCATCTGGATGGGTCATGGCAAGGACATGCAAGTTTGCACAATCGCGTACGTCAACCAGACCATAGGACACGCGTGCGAGACCAGGGGTATTGCCCTCCAAGAGCTCACTAACGGTTCGTAGACTAGTACTTGCATTGGTACCCAACGCCGGACCCATGATTAGAACCGGGTTGATGACTGTAAGCTGAAGGTTCCCGCCTTCTTTCTCTATGAAATCCCATGCTGCACGCTCAGCCAAGGTCTTGGATTTGGCATAGGCCTGGATCTGGTTGGAATTTAGGTTGGTCCAATCTTTCTCAGTATAGGGATTTGATTCTGAGGTCGTGTGGGAATGTCCGCCTTCAATGGCCGCGACACTACTCGTTACCACGACGCGACTGACAGTTCCGGCATCACGGGCACTGCGAAGAACACGCAAAGTGCCTTCCCGAGCAGGGATGATCAGATCATCCTCATGTTTTGGTAACCCGTCTGGAAAGGGAGAGGCGACATGTTGAACAAAAGACGCATCCTTCATAGCAGCAGCCCAGCCATCATCCTTGAGGAGATCTGCCTGTATGATTTCGAGGGAAGATATTTGTTCTTCGTTTATAGTAGCTTCGTGCAGCTCCTTTTTGATTTCCTCGGCCCGACTAAGGCTACGTACAGTGGCTCGCACTCGAAACCCTTGCTGAAAGAGGTTGACAATGACCCATACCGCGAGAAAACCAGTACCTCCAGTAACGAGGACCAGTGGTTTTTCGGACATGTTGAAAATCCGTGCGACGTACCGAAGCCAAATTGGCTGTTTGTCTTGACTCTTGAGTCGGACAACTTCACGACGATTGACAGCTTAAGATCTGACCCGAACGAAGAAAGGGGCTGGAAGGCCCCACCAATTGGACCCCATCTTTGGCAGAATCAGTTAAGGCGAGTTAAATAATTAGTACGGACGAACTAGTAAATCCTGTACGTACGTTTGCAGCTCCGTACTTACGTGGTTTTCCAACTATCAAAACTTGGTCTTGAGGTATATTGATCGCTCCGTCTATCTCCTGTCCGTCAGTCGCTTCGGAGTGTTGCGTGTAATGCAATACAGTGAGTGGCCATAAATTCGCTGGTGTGAGTTGTTAATTACATAACATTACAGCAGCATTACAGTATTCTTCTGTTACAGACTAGGCCAGAAGTAGCACTAGCTCGAAAAACGGAGACCGGAAAACAGATATGATTGGCTGTTGCAGGGTACATGTGGCCAATCAAAATACAGTACGCTTCAGGGGCCCCATTGAGCTAACCGCTTTCATCCTAGCGGTCTTTCTCCTAAAAGTCCTTCCAAACTGATCCTTCCACTTTGACGCTGAACAGAACAGAACAACATACTCACTGACACTGGCTCTGCAGCAGTCTCTGTAGCAGACAGACCCTCCGATGGAATAATATCACACCCAGCGAGTCTCTTCGGCAAATAATGTTACATCCCGGTTAAGATGTTTCCCCAATGGAATTCTACTGGGCGCACTTTGACGCGATGTTTCCAGACTGGGTTGGTTCACCAAAATCATGTACGGTACGGGGTGAAAGAGAATCCAATCGCTGTGCTTCCTGTAACTTCAAGCACGCAAAACACCATTGGTCCGGGTATTATCATGTATGGCGATCTCCATCTTCGGCTTCTCTCATGCATGTATTTCCCATTGCAATGGCCTATTGACTTTGCTTTCCGAAGTCGAGCAACGAAACGCATCTTTGGCCCAGCTAACTGATCTGCTTCTCCGGAAGGAAGCATTTCTTACTCCATCTGGATACCACAAAGAGGTATGCTCAGATCCTAATATTCCAAGCGTCCCTAGAATCGGTGCATTTCAGTCCATCTCTTCCAATGGATATAGGTAGTTCTAAGAATCTCAGGGGAAGTCGTTTCAAGGATTATTCAAGGGGGTCGCAGGATCAGAGCCAATGGATTGGGCATAGCTGGGCAGAAAATAGTCTATCCTGTGAGGGATTCACAGTGAAACCGGCGTGGAGGTCAGAATTATCCTTCCTGACCCAAGAGTGCCCGAATTCACGCCTTTGAGCAATTCACATCGCGTCTCCACTTTATTTCCAACAAGTATCGTCCTGTAGTAGGATGTCAAGGCCATTGCTGACATTGTAGTCCAACTTTATATACCAATAGGGTGACAGGTCAGTATTTCCAGACGGGCAAGTTAAGATAGACAAGTTACCGGAGGAAGAAACACTATGTAAACCCGACACATTGCCATTTCCGGGTTGTATGAATGAACCCAAAGGGCCGGTAGGTGACTGCAATTTCGCCGAAAGTTCGGATGCGAGGTTGTGGAAAGCATTAGTAGGTAAAACTGGCCCATCCTCTCAAGTCTAAGCTGGAGTCAGATACCGTGAGTTCCGGGTTTGGTGGTAGTCGTGTTTGGCGAATGATGTAAATCTCGAATTGGCATAGGTCATTATGGTTGTGCGAAACTACCTGGGGGCTTGTGACACGAACCAGCAAGTAGGGTTCGGTAACTGAAGGTTGCTCACAGACGGAGCATACCAGCCATATTTCTCGTGACAGAAATAGTGCGTAAAAACCGCTTTTCCAGTATATGTTGTCAATAAAGTTGTATGCATTTACACAGTCATAAGCTGTATGCACTCCGACCCCCCGACCCCCCGACCCTCCGACTGGACTTAATAATGTCGATAAAAGTCTTCATTAAGTCCGGGCATACTTATCAATAAACCCACAATTTTTGTTGCTAAAGAGTAGCTCCTGCAAACATCGGATTTCTTCCATCCTATGTTACTAGCTCCGGGAGGATGTATAGGAACTTTCCAATTTGATTACGATTTTCTATACTTATTATGGATTAACTAGATTCACGTTACTGGCGACTGCTTGAGGTTGCTCTTTGGGATACGTTGGATGAGAGACTTCAGTTGCTCGGTACGCCATGTTCCCTAGTCGGTTTACTGTTATGTATACGAACGCAATGTTTATTCAGTCTTGTAAAACATGAATGACTCGTCTGTGAACATCGTCATCCACCACTCCCTCCTTCTCACCCATAGCAATAGCAATAGCAATAGACGTTGCTGGATCTATTTCTTCTCTTGGTAGACCGAGAATATGGTTGTGGAGACCACGCGTGGACTCAAAGTCACCACCACCGTTTGGATAGAAGGTACGACTGTAAAGGAATCTGACAAACGCATGGTTATCGCCCTGCAGGATGGAAGCCTTCGAGGACGTGTAGCGTTCTGCAGTTGATTCATGAGTGATGGTCCAATCCGCGTCATCGGTGTCAGTGATGCGTTTGACACTGTCAAACATTTCCCATTGGTTTAGTCGGAAGCTGGATATGTAGACAGGACTGTTACGGAACTGAGAGAGAGTCACTGAGTGGTCATTCTCATCCTCGGGAAGCTCTTTTAGGCTCATCAGACTGGCAATCGCCCTGCCACACTGTGGCCAAGTGCTCGTGTTTATGGCAGTACTGCCACCATCGAAAACAACAAGAGATCGGTTCTTAAAATCAAAGCCATAGCGGTCAGATCCGCCGCCAAGGCTGAACTCATACCAAAATCCGCAAGCCAGCAAGATGTATGAACTCACACCGAGACTTTCAACCTCGGCGCAGATTCTGTTTTGGTATCTGCCAAAAATGTATCCTCACAAAGCTTTTCATTGACTGGATCATGCCCATACCAATTGGGTAAGATATAAGATACACCAGCGTTGGCTGCTGCACGTATAAGCTTGATAATTGTATCCTTTGGCGCTGTTACCGACATAGTAATGATTAATACCTGTTGTCCTCGCAGGGCTCGGACAATTTCAGTATCATCACTGTCACCATATTCAATACGCTCCACTTGAGCACCGGACGGCAACTTGCTCGTGCTGTTGGGGCGTGAAATCACTTTGACGGCATGGTTACCAGTCTTGAGTAAAGCTTCGGCGATGTGTGTTCCCATACGACCCCCGGCCTTTTGAAAAGGTCAGAAATGACTGCTATGGCAATTCAAGCTTTCAAACTTACACCAATTATTGCAACTTTCTCAATATAGTTGCGAAAACCTTGTGGCTGATCCTTAGCATATCCTTGTGCCATAATGACAAGTGGTTGAGCTTCTCTTTGTATCTGGCCAAAAGACAGCAGTATGAGTACTCCGTAGTTGAGCAAGTAATTCGGATGTCTTCTTCAGTTGGAATTATCTAATCATTAAATACAGCCCTGTTGATTGTTCTCTGTGCTCAAAACCGGATATAACGGATTTATCTAAGGGAATGGTTGGTTTGCACACTCCTGTGGGATTTGGTCATTAAGATCTATACGTGTGCTAGTGTCAACCCCTAACAAGGAAACACTAGGGGCAAATTTGGTTATGGAATTAACAGAAGTAAAGTCCGGTAACACCTGCTCTGGTAATTACGTAGTAGACTCGGTGATATTGATATAACGGGGCGTTTGAAATTAGTTTTAAGGAAACAAGTATAATTGCAGATTGAGGAAACAATCATGTAAGGTAGTCCCGAAACCGCTGCTAAATAGGGTTCTAAAGGTAGATTCAAAGTGTTTCTATAATATTTGATCGTTGCCTATTCATCATACTTACTTTGCGGAACCTTGCGCCAGCCGTTCTATTTCCTACTAAGGCGTTGGACCAAGAAACCAATGCAGAAGTGCTGCAAGCGCTTGTGCCCGCAAATTAGGAAGAAATATATAATTTTACTCATGCGATGATTTTTGACTCATATAAGACTCCATGACCTTCCAAGACACTACCTAACTATAGCTTATTTAGTAGCAGCCTAAAAATATGGTTGCTTGTATCAAAAAGGCAACAAGAAGAATATGTATTGTTCATGTAGCAAAACTCGAATAAGGTACCTAGGTAACTGTTGGTTCATTTCTCTTATGCCTTGGCAGGTACACATTCGATGATACTATCGCGCAAACTCTCCGTATAAGTGTAAATCTCGTTGAGGTCGAGTCCAGTTTTTCCCTAGAGGACATGCCACTGTTCAATTGTCCGTTCCCCAGTACAGAAATCATAGTCATATCTACCTGAGTTGCGTGCCAGTGTGGTTTCTAGTCATGGGGATAACCATATCATCTATGAGCACCAAAGAGCCAGGACCAAAAGGCAGAGAGGACGTTATCCAAAATGACGACTGCTTTCTCATCGCGGTAGTCGTGCATAATGTTGCGGAGGTAATAGAATCTTGCCCCTGGATGAAGATATCAGCAGTGAGATGGTGAAATACAAAGCATCGAACGCCTATTTTCTACGCTTCAGACATACCTTTGATGGGTTGAGGTTCAAAAAGTTGTATAGCGTGGTTTGAACTCCTTCAGCTAGAATAGCATGGGCAATAACCACATCTAGATCTTGAACAATAATCCGATCCGTGACTTCAGACTCTAAGCGCTACCGCAGAGCGTTGCTCTGATGGCGGGTCCCGCCACCGATATCAGCGAATACAGCTTGCGTGGATTGAAGACCTGAATCTTTTCCTCTAAAGGGTACACGTCCTGCTATTGGCGCATACCTTGGTGCTGTGCTTGCGTGAAGCGTTTGAAATAACCATAGTTCTCCGGCAATGTTTGCAACCACAGAAATGCCGAGAGATCCGTACTCCAGGCTTTTGTAAAGCCGTTTAAGCCACGTTGATTATATTCTTGTATCCACTTTATTTCAAGAAGTCAGGTAATGCCTACATACATGGAGCCATGCTGTTGACATTATATTGCCAATATTGTTAGCACGAATCTCAAGGTCAACTAAGTTTGCCACTACTGCGGAGGAAAACGAGCACGGTCTTATCTTACTTGTGGTAAATGGCACTTTCAACTCCTGGATCACTGAGGTGCGTAGTAATGTTGTTGGCACCAAACGTATCTTTCATGGTTTCCTTGATCGTTCCGACAGATACCAGAAAGCGCAGCATACGTCCTAATGATATGATAGTATATATCAGTATTTGGCCCATTTTAAGTTGTGGACCAAAAGCGGTGGCTTTCTTTGTGTCTGATCTGACTACCACATGGGGAGTCGGAAGACTCTAGCAACTGACCCAGTAGTGATGGAGATGAATCAGTTTTGGTGGCTAGCTCCTCGACATTCATGGCATCCTTGGCTTCTCCTAGTAGCTCAGAGTCCTTCAAGTCAAGAGCAACTCGAACAAGGGCAAGTTGGAGATGCTGATATATGGTAAGCATGCTTGTCATTTGGACCTGAGCAACACAACTAGATTCTGTTATGGTATTTCACCTACCAAGAGATTCTTTGCATGGTGTCTTGCGCAGGTTCGATTGACAGACTCAAGTCACGTAAGGTGTCCGTAATGTTATTACAAATCACATCATCAGCGACTTGGGCCAGAGCCTGGATCTGCTCTACAATACTCCCCATGTCGTTGGACTCTATCATCACGTCGCATTCTAATCCTTGTATCTCGGGACCTGGACAAGCTGACCAATCAAGACTAGTTTTGCATGTGTATGGGGCTGCAAGCAAAAATCCGATTGGTCAATCATTCGGATAGAGCCGATAGACCCATACTCAGTGAATCAGCAGTCCTCAGCTAACGTAATTCACGGGTAAGCTGCGCACACCACAACAACTAGTTTACTACTTCTACCGAAATAACATATAAAAAAAGAATAAATTATTTAATTAACTATCTAGCTTAATTTAAGCATTAATTATACTTATATCCTAGTTCCTAGTAATTACTATATCTAGGTACTACGCGCTAAGCTTGCTATAAAGGTTCAACTTGATTAGTTAATCCTAGAGCCTTATAAGCTTAATTAAGTATTTAAGTAAGCTCCTAGTCTTTAAAAATTATTAAAATATTCTTATTTAGTAAGGCTTATGTATAGTAAGTATATCACTTTTATAATTAATTAACTATTTTATATAGATTATAATTCTTACTAGTTAAAATAGTAATATTATATATAGTAATTAATAACCCCTTAATTAACTAGTTAAGAGTGTAATTTAATAGTAAATTTAATTCTAAATTTGATATATTAAGAAGCTTCTTAATAGATTGTTAGAAGATTAGAAACGTCACAGCCAATAGATTAGACTGATCCCTATGGGAACTAATGTATAATAGAACAAAGGATTATCCGTAGAACTATAGGATTAGGGTAATAGAGTAAGTAGAGTAAAGCTCTATTTATAATAATAAAATAATAGAACTAGGCTCTAATGGCTTTAATAATAAAATAGAGCAAGGCTCTAATAAATATATTAAAAAGGAAATATATAAGGATATTTATTTATTATATATTTAATTTTCTCTATTATCTTTAATTAATTATAATAATTTAAGTATATATTCTTCTATTAAATAGGATATTTAGTTTACTCTACTTTTTTAAGACTTTATGCTTATATAGCCTTTTATATATCAGAATATATTAACTTGTTCTGTTAATATAACTATCCTAGTTATACTCCGACGGTGACAACCGAAGTTTCCGACATAGATTTAGTCTATTATTTTAGTGTATAAGTATTATATAGTGTTTTAGAGCTTTATATACTATTTAATGTGCTAGGGCGATTTAATATAGGAATAGCCTTATAGATAATAATTTATAATTAAGATAGAACTTTTTATAGATTATATAGTATAATTCTAGTATATAAAAACCTGCCTTTAATATTTTATATAGTATAAGTTTATAGGTATATAAGTAAGAGTATAGTAAGGAAATTATTTTTATTAATATAATAAAGTTATATCTAGATTTAGCTCTTAATAGTGGTTCTATATAAGTATAATTAAATTTTAATATTAAATAGTTATTATAGTTATTTAATATTAAAAGCTAATATACCTTAATTATAAGTAGTCTTATAAAAGGCTTAAATATCTTTTTAAACTATTATAATCTTAATTTATTAGATATTTAACTCTTTAGTAAGTGTATTATAGATTAATTAAGAGGTAGTATTAGATCTATATATTATTTAGCCTAGTTATACCCTAATTTAAATATAATTAATAGAAATATAATAATACTGCTATTTTTAATATATTTAATAATAGTTATCTATTCTTAATTTTCTAGCTAAATAAGACTTAGTTTTCTTATATAATCTAAGCTATATATAACTTTTATTATAGCTTTAATCTTTATAATAAATCTAGTTTTATTAAAATTATAAATATTATTATTAATAATCCTATACTCCTATTTAAGATAGAGTAATAATTTAAAAAAGTTATTAATAAAAACTAGATTCTTATATAAAATATAATTATATACTAATCTGTATATAAATTTAGGTTTAAGATCTAGATTTTAGTTTAAAAATAAATTAATTTAATTAATATCTACTTTTTTAGATGTTTAGGTTATATCTCTTTTAATAAATAAAATATTTACTATTTTTTAAAGTATTATAAGTCTTAGAAATATTCTATAATACTCTAATAATAATATCTAGCTCTAGAATAAGGCCTTCTTTATAGAGTTTATCTTTTAATAGTTAATACCTGCTTCTTTTTATATTATACTATTAAGGCGATTCTGGAGAGTTGCTTTAGATATATTAAAAAGATATGCAGCTCAGTGAATAGATTTGATTTTCTAGTTCTTTAATATATTAATAGTAAGAGTAAGTCTACCTTCATAATAAGACTCGCTTTTTGTACGTATTTTTATTATTTTTTAATGTTTTAGGGTTTCCGAGAAAATGGTTATTGAAATCAAGTTGAAATTTGGTGGGGTGCGCAGCTTACCCATGTGCGCAGCTTACCCGTGAATTACGTTAGTTAACAGCTATGGCTGAAAAGGTGGGACTTACAGTGGTCACTTAACATCACTTTTTTCCCCGCAAAAAGGGGGTTACCCATGACATGACACCTTCGTAGTTTGCTCTTTTCTTAATACCATCACATCTTGGACGACAATTGATTGCCTCCATATATTCTATAAGCAGAAAACAGCGTTTAAAAAACCCCGAGAGCGGCGTTGAGACCATATGAAGGGTATTGTGAAATCCTTTATGCAAACAATGGTAGCAGAAGGAGTGCAATTGCCGTTTCAAACCACCAAGAGCGCCTCTACCCTGCCAGCACGACCAAGAGGACCCTTTAATCAGCAAAGTCAGGCATTTTTCTGTGTAGATTTTCAAAAACACAGGCACCAGGGCACCCGGCTTGAAAGGAGATCGAGCCAAACACTCATTTGTCAGGGACAGGCGCCACGGCTTATGGGAGCAGGAGCAACTGGCGACTTTGAAGGACCCAATCCAGCCCTCCTTTGCTCGGATTATTTTGTCTTCAAACTGGGACTGATACTGCCGGTGCAGGAGTTACGTGAAAGATGCCGAAATTCGCAGTATACTGGCGAAGGACCAACATCTGCGGCCAAACTTTCCTTGACCGCCTGTTATTTGTAGCGATTTCTAAGACATATGATACACGGCTATATTTCCATCATTGTATAATTGCCTATTGATCAGTTCTATTGAGGCGACCTCTCTGATCCAATGCGAACGAGTTACCTAGACCAAGCCAATTTCTCTCGATCATGCTATCCGTTTGCACCTACTGATATGGGTGCATAGTGGTGGCAAAGAGCGTTAAATCAGCCTGCATTGATTCAAATTCTTTTGTTAACCAGCGGATTTCATGTGGCAGGCCTAACTCTTACGACTACTGTACCTACACAAGTCACCTACCATACATCACGGCATGCTATCCATTACTTGAACTTAGCGGTCATGTCTCTTTAAGAGATTTGGTGCCAGGGTTCAAAGAATGTGCTTGAAATGACTGTGCTGTTGGTAAACAGAAATCTTATCTGTGTCGAAGTCAGCATTTGAACACGGACTTTTTTTTGTTATGTTCCTTTGATCGGCCTCGTATAGGCCATGTTTCTAACTTTACAGAATTGCGATACCTAAGTTGAAAATGCAGAAGCACACATGAAAGGTATGCGGAACATCCTTCGCTTGCTCGGCGGTATAGAGAATCTTAATCATTTGTCTACCTCAGCGATATATTGGTAAATATGTTCCGTCCATCTCGTGATAATTTGCAACTCATTGACGAATTACTTAGTAGTGGCACGTTCATGAATGCCATTTTTTTAAAGCTCTCCGCCGGCATTTCTGATGTCCACAAAATGGAAATCTGCGGTCCTTGATGAAGCTAAACTCTTCCAAGAAAATTTCAACGGTGTATAGTTTGGTACATTTGTAAACCAATCCTTCGAATTCGGAACTGCCCATTTTCTTCAACCACCGCTTTTGCGAACTCTTGTGACCTTTCAACAGATCGAATTCTGATATGAAGCAATTATTTAAATCACTCAACAGCCACGAGACAGGAGTGCGATTTTTTATTGCTCTGGAGCCTTGAAACCCTCTCGGTACATTTTCGGGATGATATTGTTGATGTTCAAAGCACGATATGGCTTGGACTTCTGGTCCACGCATTGATTCGAATTTCGGATCTTAAGGGTGTCAAAGCCTCCGGAACTCTTTTTCATAACCTGAGACAAAGCCTTGTTATTACATCAACTATACTTGACACCGACGCGCTGGACTTACTGATTTGAATTTTTGCCCTTGGTGGGCAGGCTTCACAGGGCCGAAAGGGCCACGAGTGGCGGGTGTACGTGCAGATGCCGCTGTTAGAATGTCTGTTATCAAATGGGACAGCTTGCTTGAAGTATTGGAGGATTTTTGTTTTGCGTGTCCCGCTGCAGATATGCCAGTGGAAACTCTCTGGAACGAAACCCTTGAGCTAATCGGGTGTTCTTGATTTCCAGCTACAGTAGTATAGAAAATTAACATAATCCACATGCCGTATACCTAATACTCAAACATACATATGTACCTAGGTAATCCAGCCCGGGATCATTGCTTCAATTTGCTTGATTTTCCGGCCGTGAGCCGGAGCATTAGTTTCGTACATAACTACCTAGGTAACTTTATGTTTTGCCTTCCGAGTGGAGGAATAATAATTATACGGTGGCTGACTTAGTGAAACAAGTCTCCCGTTTCAACGTTTACTGATTGAACCACTCAGGGCAGTTTTCAACCCTGAACATCAACTAATTCCACCAACATGGCCGTATAGTTCAATTACGGGTGGATAGCTATACGGTATCTAATGGCTCGAAATGCAAAACTCTGGCGGCATCCACCAAAGTCACAAACACGGGGTAGAAAGTCTCTACCTTGGGAAACCGTCCCATACGAATAAGCAATCCCCTTGTGAGATGGCTCGGTTCTATCGTCAGAACTCTGTCACTATGTGTGAGTGTAGTTACGCGATGGGCATAACAAGAAATACCCCGCTTAATTCTTTTTCCGTCCAGACTACAGCCACGTATTCATGCTAATAATTCAGCATGTAACCGTCCTATAACTTGCAGCAATTATTTGGATCAAGGCTAATTTATGTCTTTAACGAGCGGCCTGGGGAAAATCGGCATCGTTTTCTGATTTAACCAGACGTGTTGGAGCAGGCAATTTTACCGAACCTGACGAGTGAAACTACCCACCAACCAATGACTGCACCAACAAAGAGGTTCAGGACATGACGGTCTATATATTGAACCCGGAAGTTCCCTATGTCTCCAGTATTGCATCGATGGTAGGTCGTGGACTATTATCAGGTCGAAATCCGATGCGAGAGTGAGCCATCATGGGCGTCTATAACACGCTTATATTATCCTTCTTCCCTCTGGGGTTACTTCCATTGTTTACGCCTACCGTTGCTGGGTATGCCAACCCGGGGTCCTGTTCGGGTGCATGTAACGTCCACGATCCTTCTCTGATCCGAAGAGTGTCTGATGGAACGTACTTCCGTTTCTCCACGGGGAATAAGATATCTTATGCCTCCTCATCATCAATCAAAGGGCCATGGACAGTAGTTGGATCGGTTTTGCCGGACGGCTCATCAATCGATATCCCGGGATATGATGACCTATGGGTATGTCTAGATGGGAAGAAAATGTTTCGTGGTTCCAAAAGTCACTCTCATTGATAGCCTTTCTAGGCCCCTGATGCGAATTTGGTAGATGGTACCTACTATGTGTATTACTCCGTGTCGACGTTTGGGTCTCAAAACTCAGCTATTGGACTGGCCACATCTTCTAGCATGAATCTTAACACCTGGACCGACCACGGCCGCATTGGCGTTGATTCATATTCCGGAAGCGCTTATAATGCGATTGATGGAAACCTTTTTCTGGATGGTAGCACATACTACATGCAATTTGGTTCCTTCTGGGGGGATATCTATCAAGTAAAAATGAATTCAGCGGCGACGTCAACTGCAGGCACTGCTTCTCACAACCTGGCCTACGACTCGTCAAGCACACACGCCGAGGAAGGCTCGTTTCTATACAAACACGGGAATTACTATTATCTATTCTACTCAGCAGGCATTTGCTGCGGATACGACACTTCCATGCCTGCCTCTGGTCAGGAATATAAAATCAAAGTTTGTCGTTCCACATCAGCTACAAGCGGCTTCGTATGTCTACGATCCAATTCCTCGCAGTTCTTTAAGAAGCTTACAAGTTTATAGGTTGATGCCAATGGTACTTCCTGCACTGCGGGTGGTGGTACAGTTGTCTTAGAGAGTCATGGAACTGTTTATGGGCCCGGTGGACAGTAAGTACACGGTGATTTATAGTTTCAAATGACCTGGTAACAGGAACATTTCATGGAAAAAATGACTGATCAATTGTTAATAGAGGCGTCTTCACGGATCCTAGCATTGGCCCTGTGTTATACTATCATTATGTTGACACCACGATAGGCTATGCGGATTACCAAAAGTTGTTTGGATGGAATACTATTGACTTTTCCTCAGGGTGGCCAGTTGTTTCATAAATCTCGGGATATTACAGAAGTTGATAACTTTCAAGGAGCACTGAATCAATACCACTTCAATGACTGCCCGTTTACGTGGATTCTTCTACTGGGTTAATGCATCCCAGGGCATGAGATTTGTATCTATATGATCAACCAAAAGGAGACGAATTATAAATCAAGTGAACTAGCTTTCAGCATACCTAGGTACCGACTATAGTGTAGAACAAAAAGTGCAACGCCAGAATATTACTTCATAATGCACAAGATCTGGACAAATGGCTCACGGACTATAATCAAGTGGTGCTGCAACTACTAAGGCATTCTATGGTTCCCACTTAGTTGAGTGGAGATATTCGTATAAACCTAAATTCAACTTCTGGTAGTACCTTCAGAATAAGTTACGAGGGATATACCAGACCGGAGAAGATGTTGTCAGACCAATTGACCGTCTCAGAGGCTCTCAAACAAATGAGGCACTAGCTCAGACATACATATGATCTATATCAGTGTCTTTACTGTACAAGTCAAGGACCTCTGTTTTTACTGGGGTGATCAAGAGATGTGCCCGAGAATGGCATGCATATTTAGCTAATAGGCGTGTTACGGGCCGCCAGTTATCAGATGACATTTCTAAGCCCCTTCGTAATGTACAATAGCAAAGGACGCATGAGATTATGGTATAAGATAAACCCTTGAAATCGGTATGAATATGTGCGTGTGCCTTCCTAGATGCGGAGAATGATCCTAACTCCAAAAGAGAAGCCCCTCACAAGGTTGACTAGGTTTCCGGAGTTAACATGTAATCTATGATATGTTAGTTAAATGTACTCAAAGCCTGTCTCCCCGACTGGTTCAACCAGGTAATCAATAGCGATGTATGGTGGAATTCTCCTTATTTTATGCAAAGGGGCATGTGCTGCTGGACCCTAGAGAAGTGATAAGTGTAGGCTGTAGTTGGCGATACTCATGAGATACAATATGTAAAAACTTGATTCTGAAGTTTTGCCTTTTGGTAGATGTCGGATTGTTGAGAACTAAAGTTTGTATTAGAATGGGGCCTTTCTCAACCCCCCTGGTAGATCATAGCAGTACGTTGGGCATAATGTTTGTGGATTCGTTAATAGTGATAGGTATCAATGTTAGTCTGCACAGTGGGGTATGTCCGATTACTTATGTCAAACTATATGCAAGTCATAAAGAATTGTGCCTTTCGGAATGAACAAAACATTAATATTACATCTCAAGGTTTCCGGCTGATTCACTTTAATCTTGAACCCGTAGCAACCCTCCGTCGGAAATCCTTCATGTAGTTATTTTTCGGTGCGTGTCGGATTACGACCGGCGGCGATGGATATAAAAGCTTGTTGGTAGCTTTTAGAAAGTGCTACAACGTTCTCGTATATAACGTACTCGGGATGTCGAGTTCATTACGTATGCGTTCACGCAATAACTCGATTGTGGTTACTCTCTTCGAGGGACCCGTTAACACCGACACGATCTTCAGAAACCAATTCTTAAGATGACTCGTAAGATATAAGACTTGCATTGCAACTGCCCTTGCCTCGTCAGTTATCTTAAATTCCGATAGTGTCTTGTCCCAGGATTCCTGAAAAGCCCATCGATCTCCTGGTTATTTTTCTGGGGGTACACGAAGTGATGTGGCCATGGCTGGGAATTCGTTGTAGACTTGATCGGCCATCTGGCTGTCAAGCTTCCCATAGGCCAACAAGCTCCAGTATGTCGTAGCTGCTACCTAAATTTGTAGGTCAATGTCCTTGGCATCGTAACCGGGACCGTTTACCCGTGTGCATGATATATCACATCCGTCACGATCCTTCCTTTAGCCTCGGCCCCAAATACCATGGCGAAGATGTAGATAATGCTCCTCCTCCACGCTCAACAAGCCGAATTGTGAATCTACTTGCGTTGCAACTCCTAGACCAACCCCTTTAGCTGCTTTCCGAGTAGAACGGCTGCAGCTCGTGGTGCCAGGGCACAAGCCTCCGCGACGATAGTTTGTATTGTCGCAGGTTGTGGCATGACGGGATCGTAGTAATGTCCATATTTCCCTTCTTGGTATGATTCTTTAGATTCTTCTCCAATTGACTTTGTCTCTTGAGTTTTCATCGTTTTCTGCCCGCAGGTAGCTCATAAATTTTCTCGTAATCCGATGCTATCCCAAGGAAGGATAGCAAAAACAAGGAGACCCGATAAGCAACTGAGGCAATAATATATTATGTCTTGAGAGATCCAGCTTCTATAGATTGCCAATCCGAGTTAGAGTATTCTGTGGTGTTGTTGGAGATGCTATAAAGTGATATCGTGGTAGGGTTTCCGGGCTGGGGGCAGCCGAGGGTTTTCGGTCGGTTACATCGTCTTCGTCCCTCGGTTGGCTATCATTTGATAAGATCGAGAATCCTTAGCACTCGGGGCCCTGATGCTAGGATCTCTTGATGATGGCCATCACTTCATATTCAGCCAATCCTGCTTCATTCCCACGTATAATGCGCACTGGGAGCCAACCCTGGTCAGTAAAACATGGTTTGAATTCCGCCCAATCGGAGCTGGGCCCCAGCCAAAGAACAACATGCAATGGACTGGAGAGACGGCGGGCTTCTTGAATATATAAACGCACAAGCACTGTGCTTCGAGGATATACGAACATAAGTGCAACAACCTGTTTAACTCGCGATGATACTGCCCATGTGCCCTTGACTGTGTCGAAACACTGCTCGGGAAGGTACTTGTTAGAGGAATGGAAGGCTGAGGTTGCAGGGCTCATGACTTCTACACCCTCGATCAGAAGATCTGTAGTCTGAGATGTGCAAGATGACGTCCACATAGAGTACAACAGCGCTTCGAGTAAGCCAGCGCCACTGCCGACCGATAAAACAAGACCAGATTGGACGCTCTCAGACAAACTAGCCGTGATAGTACGAAGTAGGGTAGAGGAAATACCGATACAGCAATCCGGGTGGCGTGTGGGCGTATTTGTCAGTGCAGGTAACGACACGGGATAATCCCCCTCGACGTCTTCCATTGCTGGTACAAGTAGGGCCAGATATGTAAAAGTATGGTGATGAGAATAAGATTTTTTGCAGAATAAGGTGGGTGGGTCAATGTCCGGGAACACACGGACGTGCCCAAGGCCTTTAGCGTTACGGTAGTTAGTGATGGAAATACGCTAAACATTAGCGCGCGAGCTAGTCTTATATATAGTAATTTCAGTGTTTGTAGTTCTAGACCTGAACTGAATATAGTTAAATAGGAGTTCTATCAACAAATGAAAGAGCTTTAATATATTTCTAGCTGTAATTAATTATATATACATTTCTAGTGCAATGTAGCTTATCTTGGCATTCCCATCACTTTTGACTCCCACCTCCGTAGAGAAGACATTGTTCCGAGGCAATCTTTGTTCTGATCGGGCATTAAGAATGATGATTAAGCCTACGAATCCTAGTATTGGGGAAACATCAGCATTATGCTATACCCATTGGACATCTAGTTTTGATCGTGAAACCAGTCCGCGCTTGCATCCCTATGTTTATCATTGATCAAAGATCTATATCTATTGCATGAACCAGTTTTGAGTGACTGTTAGACACTTCAAAACAAGATAGTACTCAAAGACGGTGCATGCCAAATTTATCCACCCAGGAATTGAAACCAGCTCGGTAAATGAGAAAATGTTCTTTTGCACCAACGAGGACGCTTCCAGGATCAGCCATCGGATTAAGCATGAGGAGATGAATATATCAGCTGCCAGGAGATTTTGCGATCCAAAGGCCAGTATACGCGCGACCGATAGTTGAATACTCGAGGAGATATAGATCGCACGAGCTGTAGGAATAAAAGTCGAAAGGACAAAATCATCCATGAATGTGAGATTGGACTGCGGCCGGGTGAGAGTCAAAATCCGTCGTGACTTCCAATTTGAAAATGCACTAAGCTCTGATGGTAGAGACGAGGAAAAAGCAGTTGCAAGGATGGAGTTGAGAAGATCAACATCAGAAACGATAAGTCTCTGAGCCGTCGGATCAGCAAGGTGCCCAGTCCGTTTGGTTTCCTGAGTCAATGCTGTTTTTACATCGACATAGCTTATAATCCGAGTATAGAAAGAGGGGTCGGCAGGTTCCACAGTGAGATGTCGTACACTGGTAGCTTCTTTGCCATAGGCGGAAGCGGAACGCATACGGATAGTGTCATTAGTGAACGACCTACACGGGAGGTAGGTGAGCTCGATGGGATCCGGATAGATCTCGACACAACGCGAAAGATAGGCCCGAAAGAAAGGTTCAAGCTCTCTAAACTTGGCATCAGCAAAGGAATCCTCCTTGGGAGTGACAATGTTCGGCAAACATACAATTCCAACTTTTGAACAGGGCGGCCAACGCTTCCGCTTCGAATGGGAGGTTTGGAATTCATTTTCATCTTGCCCAAGAATCGAATTTTCAGGGCCTTGAAAATGATCTCCGGGGTGGTCATTATCCCAGGCAGCGTCCACTGAAGAACAAGTTTTGCAACATCCAACCAGGACATTAAAGTCGGATCAATTGGGGAACCATCGCAAGTCAATCGAGTTGCCATCCTGACTTCGCCGGACTCCTCCAACGTCGTCATATTGGAAAAGGTTGCATCAGATGTCCAGGCACAGGGGTTGAGGGGGTCCATCATTCGTTGTGAAACCAGCCCATCAACCTTTTCAAAAGGAGACGCAAAGATATATTTGCGCCATTCGCCTCCATAAAATTTGGCCTTGGTTGCTGTTTGCAATGATCGTACTGACTGCCGTATATCAAGGTAGCTTGCTGTTTCTGACGATTCGGGTTGCCTTGATTTGTCAGACGTCGGCTTTATCCTCAACAGTATATTCCTCTTCTCCCAGTAGGAGTTATTTATCTCAAGGATAAGAGCATCGAGTTCTCGGTCTTCGTTATAGAGATACCACCAACTCACAACGCTCCTCGACCATCCCATAAACTGAGGCACACTTAATAAATATGCATACGGCCACTGAGTAGGGGACTCATTCTATCTCAAATGTGAGTAATCAATCTGCTTGCTTCTCTTCTAGCTTGTTGTACCTGAGATTTTAGAAAGTTGTCCAGTTTCTCTCGAAGATCGACCCCATGATCTCCTCTATGTAGGAATCTTGTTGAGTCGAAGCTGAACCAGCAACTCCAATGGGAAAGCAAACGAGTCCAAGAGAGAGCAGTGTCTCCCGGTGGCTGAGAGACATTGAGGGACTTGTCATCGACGGCTAACAGGTTCCCAATGCGGCAACGAAGCCCAACGGGCACACCTATAAGCAGGAACCTGTTGTTGAATCTGTCCTTAACAGGCGAGAGACGAATATGCTTGAACTTGACCGGAAATAAAAGAGGTTTTCCCAGCACGGTCTGATCTTTATTCGATAGAGATATCAACCTTCGCGATGTAAAGAGCGTCCGTGCTAACATTATTAGGAATGAAGAGCATATGATCGACGTCACAAGAATAGCGCTCCATGTCAGAGTCTGTATCGAAAGTATTGAAATTTTGGACTGGTGTGCCAGATATAACAGCAACAGCATTGCGTCCTTGGGCATCTTGAGAATTGTTCCCAAACTCGTGGCCGAGCTGCAATAAATGCCCTGATAGCAGAGGTTCCATGTCAGAGGTCATAGGCGTTGCCTGGATTATATATTGAACCACGAGAGCGTCAACTACACACATGGTGAGAACCGCCAAAACAAACCTTGGAAAATTACGGTACGTTCCGAATGGATGGAATGCTCTCGGTTATCTCCGAGCGTAGCAAATGAGGAAAAAGATTTTTTAAAATACACGAATAAATGAAAGACAATGCAGAAGAGAGAAAAATTTTTTTTTTTTTTTTTTTTTTTTTACAGACACATGCAAAGCTGACGCTCCTAGGACCCAGCTGGATGGCATATACTCAGATTGTAGATCAGGCAGCCTCCTTGATCGATCGTTGCACGTGGCGCGTATCAGGGCAACAGATGTTTTCCGAACCCTGTGTATATTTTCCGAGATAACAAATGGCAATATGAAGGAAGGCTGGCTGAATGTTGCTGGCTGGCTGGCTGGCGTGTCTTCGTGGCTAGTGGGTCTTCGGTAATGTGTACACTGTACGGCAGAGGTACCTGCAAGATGGGACAAACGACCAATAATTACGACGAACGCAGCTTCATATTGCAACAAGAAAACAGCCACGATAAAATAAGCGAAACAAAACTCTTGGTTACTGTTTGTGAACTGTTCGATATCATAGCGACGATGGACCTTGCTACTATAGGTATAGGAAAATGATGCACCGTACCCACTTCACGAGGAGAGAAGCAAAATATCGCTGTTGAAACTGTACTCGACGATGTTTCTTAAGGTCGCTGGCGCAGCCCTACTCGGAATCGCCGATACTAAAATATGGAATGAGTAGTAAATGGTTCGGAAGCTGAATACCTGGTCGTGCAGACACTTCATCGAGGCCCTGGAGCCCGGATGGCGGCATCAGAGAGCGCCCCAGAAAACGATATAAATTTCAGTCGCTCACCAAAAACAGATTGTTCCAAATTTCTCCTCTTGTCGATTAATTCGATTCCAATATCTTGTGATCTAGCATTCTCTATGCCCGTCTTTAACTACTGCCATGGGTCTTTCATCATTGCGTCCCTGCCGTGTAATCATTATCGGCGGCGGAGTATCCGGAATAGCAACTGCATGCCGTCTCGCGGGAGACTTCGGTTTGGACAGCTATTGTATCTATGACCGTCAAGAGGGATTGGGTGGAACCTGGCAGGCTAATATATGTCCGTGAACCTCTGAACTTGATGGAAAGGTGCAACACAAATCTAATCTCGCAATTTTCATCAGATCCTGGATGCGCCGTTGACATCCCCGGATTCTGTTACAGCTACTCATTCGCTTCAAACCCCGATTTTACGCAGATGTTCCCGCCCCAAGCAGAGATATTGCAATATTTGTTGACAGTTGCCAAGGAGTATAGCGTGGATCAGCATTTCAAAGGAGGCATGGAATGGATTGCTGCTGACTGGCAAGAAAAGTCACACACTTGGATGGTCACACTGAAAGATGTTCAGGCGAATCAAAGTTTTAAACAGGAGTGCCAGGTGTTGATTTCTGCAGTTGGAGGACTAGTCAATCCGCAGGAAATCAGCATTCCTGGTGCCGAACGCTTTCAGGGTACGATCGTTCACACGGCTAGGTGGAAGAAAGGGTTAGATCTTACGAATAAACACGTCGCTGTTATTGGCAATGGAGGTGAGCAGGTTCTTATTGGCTCTGTGGTGGTTTCACTGGGATCTCGAATGACAAGAGACAGCATCCGCTATGCAAGTGATACCAGCCATCATCAATGAAACGAAATCAGTCACACAGTTTATGCGGGTTGGTGTAGTGCCATTCCGATCTTCGCGTAAGGCTAATTGCTGAATATATTGTCATACAGTCACCCCAACATATCGTTGATGCAACCAACTACAACTTCTCCCCAAATTGGAGGAGTCTTCTCCGTCGCTTTCCTCTACTGTTTTATCTAATCCGGATGATTATGTTCGTCTACATGGAAGTAACTTGGTTTCGGTTCCAAAATAACCACCTAGGGAAGCTCGGTCGAGAATCCGTTAGACGAAAAAGTCGAAAGTATGTTCAGGACATGGCCCCAGGTATAGATACCCAGTATATCGTGATACCTCAACACCCAGTCTGATCGCCGAGTGCAGAGTCCTATTGGAACTTATTAATTCCAGAATATGAATTTGGATGCAGGGTAATATCAGTATTTCATTGAAGAAGGATTTAAATAAGGTCGAAGCTCACGTTTGGTTAGCGACGGATTTTCGATCGCGGGTACCTCACCACCCTCCACAAGAGTAATATGTGCCTGACGAATGACCCTATTGTGGAGATTACGGAAAACTCAATCATTACCTCCTTGGGCAAAGAAATTTATGTCGATGCAATCGTCGGTTTGCACTGGTATCTTGTCGAGAATTAGACAGAGCAAAGCTAACAGATCTCAAGTTACTTGCCACTGGGTTTGCGCTTACGCACTACGATGTCGATTTAAAGGGCTGTAATGGCAGGACGCGGAAACAATATTGGGAGGATTATGGTCATAAGGCCACTTACAAGTCGATAGCCATGCATGGATTTCCCAATTTTTTCTATATTTTGGGCCCGAATTCAGGTCGTCTTTACACATCCACTATTCAAATGATTGAAAGGTACGATATCTCAAATAAGTTCCCTCCGCAAATCTGACCAAAAACAGCGAGGTGGAGATGGTAATACATGCCATCAGGCCAATCCTTATCTGTGAGGCCTCTTCAGTTGAAGTTAAATACGATAGCCAACGGTCATATGACGTGCGGCTTCATAAAGCCATCAATAAGACGGTACACAGTAATTCGTGCGGCGGTGTACGTTTGATACTCCATTTATCTGTTCAATCGACCGGAAACTGACTTCATGCCGCAGTACTTCATTGACAAGGATACAGGGAAGAATTGGTTTGTCTATCCGTGGAACTCGTTCCACCTGTGGCTTTCCACATATTGGACCTTTTCAGGTGACTGGGATTATAGAGTAAAGAGGTCTCTTTGATTAAGACATAGGGTTGATTAGGTATTTTTAATAGACAAGGCTATGAAAATAATTAGTGAAAAGGATATGAAGTTCGAGGTAGCGTTCAATGCAACGAGTGACAAAACCATCTCCAATTACGAGTAGCTATCCTGGTTCTTACTGTTCATTCCAACATAACTTGAATCTATCAAGTAGCTTACAATACTCGAGAGTCGAGAGCAATGTGATATGAAGGTTCAGTATTGATGAATTGGCGAGTGCTTACATAGGGATCTGCTTTTCCATGTTAGGTCGGTCTATCACGACTGGCTCCGCATCCGACCTCAATCGACCGAGACAATCCGGAATTCCCGCTTACGAGAAGAGCTATGATAGACTACTTTGAACTTTCATTCCGGCATCAACTTCCAATGTGCCAAAATGTTATAGAAGCTTACTACTTCAAGAGACTAACTCCTCCACTGTTCAAGCTTACACCGTCTTGGTAAACAACGTTTCAATGTTTCAACGAAGGATCATGTGCAAATTGAACTGTACTCGGGGATTGTAACAGTGCTTGCCCTTACGAGGTAAGCACACTTCATGATTGCTACACGGCGCGAGTCTCTCCACGATAAATTACCAGGAATCCAAACCGTGGCCGCAATGGGGGAAACAAGGTAACAGCGGAGGGGAAATGGTATTCAATAACACCTTTAATATTTCTCTAAATTCCTACAGATAATAGTGCTGGGGATCTTTTGAATGATGATCTCTTGTGGAAAACCAAACCTACCAGGTACACATGGCAGCTATGATTAGTATAAGTGTTCCATACCACCGAACATGGACTGAGCTCGTATCCCTTTGCTTCGCAAACATACCATTTCCCGCCTGATAACATCATGTAAAGCTCTCTCTTCCTCGCCTCTCCCAAGTTTACCGTGGATGCTCTTTCTAAGATGGCAACCTGCTTGTTTGCAACTGCCGTAGCAGTCTTTCTAATCCCCTCAAAGCTACTGCTACAGGCTGTAGACAAGAGCTGGCTTGCGGAAGATCTCCAGAGTCACGTCCAATATCTCAACTGAGAGCGATGGACTTGTCTGTAGCTCTCTTATCTTTATTTCTTCCGAATATTCGACGTCCAAACCTAACCCGATCATCTTCTCTTGTCATAGTGGGACTGAAAAGTGTGGAGGATCAGTCACATATCGACCTACTCACCACCGCCGCTTTCAATATGATACAATGGTTGGCTACACCCAGGTAGTTGATGTACGTTACAATCCGAAAGCTGTCTTCACTCGATAATAGCGGCGGACTGGTAAGTCTTCTCGGTTGTGACTGAGATCTTTCGGAACGTTTTGCGGCTTGCGCCCCTGTTTCTGGCGCGTAGTATATAAATACATTGCCATGTGAACCAGGTAACCTAAGTAATCTACCTCATCCGGTCGAAAAAATCCTCTTCTTGCGTTTAATGGTGATGCGGATACCACTATTGTTTATACTGGTGGTGAACGTAAACATGAATTTCTACCATCAATCACCCAGTTCACCCAGGATTCCAGGAACGAGCAGCAAGATACGGTGCAGGCTATACTAGTGAGACAGAAGGTCTGACAACCGACACAGTGGTCTACAACATCAGCACTGGCCTAGTCGAGCTTGTATATGATTCGTTGATTGGTCATCAATGGCCAAGCACCGAGTCCAACTCGGATAGGTCGAGCCCAGCAAGCTTCAATGCCACTCCGGTGATTATGAATTTCTTTGGGGCTAATTCTTAGTGATATTCAGAAATTGGCAAAGAACCTCATATCTTTCAGGGAATGAGTCACCTGGGCTAGTTTGATTTCGCGCATATGTAAGCTTTCTCCCTTAATTTTGGTCAGAGCATCGTATATCGAAATTGTGTAAGGCTATCAATCATATGCCCTGGTGGGTAGGAGACAACTCCCATGGTTTCCATGTTTCCCGAACTCTGTGCGTAAGAGCAACTGAATGACCTAGATCACAGACCCATGTCAAAGACTTTCAAGATTCCATAAAAGCATTGACGAGAAAACTCGACGAACGTTGAAAAAGCACAAACGTAGTGGTTGCCTACCGCGAGGCGGAAAATGAGTAGCTTCTGTGTAAATCCCATACTAGTTTAGCCAGACCGAGAAGGGCTGGAAATAAAAAAGCTGTCTATGTGCTTGTTCGAAGAAGTGAAAATAATAATATCAAAAAAAAAAAAAAAAAGGTTCCAGATATCTCTTCGCTTTGCAAGTCGTCCATATCTCCTGCAAATTCCCTTAATAATCATTACGATGATACCTATATCTACCAAGAAAGAATTGCAGATCATTTGGCGCGATTCAGTAGACACGGTTACTTACCAAGAGGCTCGGGCCGGCCGCGTGTTCTATCACCGCCGCCCGTACAGATTTTCCCTTGCGGTGGTGAAAGCTTCGTCCGTTGCTGACATTCAAGCTGAAGTGAAATTGGGCCATTGAAAAGAATTGTCGCGTCGCCGCTCTGGGGGTCACTCATGGGCCGCCTGGAGTGTTCGAGACCAGTCCATTTTGATTGATCTGGGTAACTACAAGGGATTTGAAGTTGACCAAGAGAATCGTTTAGCACGAGCAACTCCCAGTGTGACGGGCAGGGAGCTGAATGGGAGGCTCATATCTGGAAGATGAAGCGCGCAGATTGGTTTCATCTCTGCCGTCACCTGCTATAGCTGTCGAAGCTGACATGTCAACTATCGCGGCACCCAGAAAGCTAGTCGACAGGGCAGTGTCCCAGTGGGGCAAGATAGATATTATCGTGTACTGCGCGGAGTTGGCTATCAATAAGCCGTTCGAAGAACAGACATCGGCCGATTGGGACCTTCTGGTTAATGTAAATGGACGGGGCACATTTCTTCTCACGCAAGAAAGCCTCCCTCATTTGACGAGGGGGAGTGGGAGATCGTGTATATCGTGAGAATATGTGCGAGGGGGCCGCCCCCTAATCAAAGCATATATGCGGGCACGAAAGGGATGTGTGATTCATTCACCAAGTGCTGGTCAGTCATATTTCATAGGATTCTGGTTTCTGGCGTAACACCTCTAACAAGGGTGCAATCATACTATTCCACAGGGCGAAAGAGCTCCCACCTAAATACGGTTGCACAGTCAACGCTGTTAGCCCCGGCCCAACCATGAGAGAAGGATTTGCAGCTGCTAAAGAAACAGATGGAGATTCTCCAGCCAATTATCGACCAGACGCCAGTTGGTGGACGAATGGCAGAACCAAGTGAGATCGCGTTTGCTGTGGGATTTCTGTGCGAGGAGCGGGCGCGATGGATTAATGGAACACATAATGTTGCATCAGGAGGCTTATGTATTGACTGACGAAGGTTTAGCCTATTTATCGTGCAAATTCAGCAGAAATACGTTTATTTTTCAAGGAAATTGGGTTTAGTGAACCTCTCTTTGCTCGAGACCTAAGTGTAGTCTAATCTATGTGCCCTCCTTCGTAATGGGAAGGTATGGGATAACAGTCCTAGTAGAGGCTGGATTCCCGGAGAATCAGCCGAGGCTTCAAGCACGTCTGTAATAACTACAAGTTGTTCGGAGTCATTATTTGCAAGACCTTAGGGAAATTCAGCAAGGCGATCAAAAAGGGGAAAGCCCTGCCCCATATATCCGGATGGAGATAGGAGGTAGTTCCTCGTCGCTGAGGTAGCTCTGTCGAGAACGCCGCCATCGCGGAACTATGTACACCCTCACAAACGATATCCTTCTCTCGACATCGCTGACATGGCTTATCTTCGTTGCATTTTAGCTTGGACGCGGCGCATGACTTACACGCCTGCGAGACCCGAGCATGTTTCTCAGGTGCAGAAGAGCGACGTTTGCAGAAGCCCTCCAGGTCATGGCCCGCAACATGTCTTTTTAACAGATCCCTAACCCTAATCAACCTTTTGGGTTAACGGTTTAATTTGACTAACAGTTCTATTGATTCAAGGGGAATATCGGAATAAATGCACCTTGCCGCTGGTATAGGAAAAGCGGAGGAAGCAACTCCGGATTTATAGTGGACCGATATTCCTAGAGAAATAATAACAAGGTAAAGGTGACCACTGGTACTGTAGTAGGTTATTTCTTCTCTAGTCCACTTTGATTATCCTTAAAGGGGGCTATGATGGCCAGAATTCGAGGACGATGCATGCAAGTGATGTAAATTAATGCACATGGAGTTTGACTATATCCTGGTCGCGTAATGTAGGCCTGAGAATTTCAAGACAGCGTGTAGCCAACGACGACAATCCCCGAACAATGATGTTCTCAGGCATTGTCAGTAACTTCCGTACAAAGAAACATACTCCTGCTGGAAAGTTTCAGTGTGATCTTCACACAACCCTGACCTTAATAATCACTGTACTGATCGCTTCAGTCCGTCACACAAAGTAAATTGGGAAAGGAAACTAAAAGTAAACTGTCCATATATACTGGAGATGCAAAATAGTTTTGAAAGCTGTTAGGAATAAAGAACTAAATTCAATCTTCCTCCTTCCACCTTCCCGATTACCTACATGCTCTCTCCGAGTGAGAACGCATTCTTCTACAAGCATTGAGAGTAGTATGGGTTTATTTGCTGGCAAGTATAAGGCGAAACACAAGTGGTGGGACCACTCCAGCCGGTACCACCGCACTGTCCCCAGTGAGCAGCACCAGTGCCCGAGCTGCTGCTCGTCGTAGCGGGGGGAGTTGAACTCGTGGTGCTAGTAGGGGAGGAAGTAGATGGAGAAGCCTCACTAACAGTGATATCAGCGGAGCCGGAGCTGCCGTACCCCTCGGTCGACACAATCTGATAGGCTGCGCTGCTAAGTGGGTTGTGGGTCATGCCATGAGACTGGTAGTAATTGTAGTGGTTTGCCGTTGTAACAGTGCCAGAGGAACGCTTATTCTGTCGGACGGACCAGTTCTGGAGGTAGTTGTTGCCACGGTCGACTAGGCAGACTTGGTACTCGCTCCCATCGCTGTAAAGACTGCCCTTGCTCGTGCCACCAGAGCACGGATTGTAGGTGCCGTAGTCCTCGAGAATCTATCTTGGGTCAGATTGCGGTCCCATATCATTGCGTCAGTCATCGAGAAAGGACCTACATAATTCTCGCCTTGGGTTGACCAAGTGTATACAGCAAGGTAGAAGTTGCCCCCACAGTTGACACTACCAGAAAAGCTGATGTTCCGGGGCTCGGCCTGTGACCAGCCCTTACCTGCGGTAAAATCACCAACATTCTGCCAGTTCACAGAGTATTCCCCAGCAGGCCCATTTGTGTAGGTAGTAGTCCCACTGGAGCCATCATCCCCTCAACGTTGAGTTAGCCGTAGGCTTTTTGAGGATTGAGAACTAATGCTGGCATTGTACGTACAGAATTGGTAGAAGTAGCCATTGTTCGTGCCTGATGAGTTGGGGGTATTGCGCTTGGTAAGCGCAGAAGGTCTTGCCGCAGGGCTGGCGAGGATGCCAACTGCAAGTGTAGCAGCGACGAAAGCAGTGGTGAAAGAGCACATAATATCTGAATAAAGTTTTCTTCAAGAAACAAGGCTGTGAAATGGATTGTGTTCAAAGAGCAGAAGTGTTACCTATGATTGAAAAGCATGCGGTATAAGAACAGAGCTGCTGAATTTACCTGTATATATATTGGTTTTTGTGATCAACGCCACCTAATATATAGCCGAAAAGAACAAAGAGCCTTTAATTGGTAATACTATTTCTCTATAGAATGATCTATTTAGGCAAAATATCTAGATCAATGTGTTTGTATCCAGATGAACGGATATTGTGACCTGGTAGAACCGTGGATCTAGTAACATATAACAGATCTAGCATTATATCTCACGCGAAGATAGACCGAAGTTTATATCAACCATATAGATACAGGACTGAGCACTAATAAGGGATTCCTCTCCCGCAAATAGCCTATATCTAGGCAATGGTACTGAGAGTCTGGAATTAAGCAATTAACCGATGTAAGAGGGGTTACGAGAGCGTAGTAGTACAATTCCGGATATCTTGGCTAGTAAACGTAGGGGTCTGTATTGTTAGCAGCTATTTGCTGCTCTCTAGGAAGCCACACCGCTGCGGCTTCAAGATATGTGCTATGCTGACTAATACATGATAACTAGCCTAGCCGACGTCACGTGCCACCGGTACATGAAGCTATCCGCAGCGTCATTCATTCCACGGCCTTACAACCGACCCCGCATTACGATTACCGTCCCTCACAAGCCTGATACCTAGTCTACCTAGACCTTATCTCAGACCTCAGCCCCTGCTGGCGAGTATTCTCAGCGCGCAGAGGTAGACCTCTGCAAGCCCCATGGGATTAAAATAATTTTAGTCCCAGTCCTATGGAACTAAAAAAATCTAGTCCCAGTTTTATAGGAGTCCCTTAGGACTTAGATATATATATTCCTATAAAAGTCCTATAAGACTCCTATTAAAAAATATAATTTATATGTTTTTATATTTTTATATATTTTTTAATATAATTTCATAGAATAATATTTATATATTTATAATATTTTAATTGAAATAAAAATTATATATAATTTTATATAGATTATAAGATTAATATATATTATATTTTTTATGATTTACAGCCCTAACTCTAATATTTCCTAATTAGGTAATTTTCTTAGGGTTAAGATTATCTATAGGAGTTCTATAGAAGTATAGTCCTATAGGACTAGGGATCCCACCCGTCTATAGGACTAAGGGGTCAGTCCTATCTAGCGCCCATGGGACTTGCAGAGGTCTAGGTGGAGAGCTAACCCCACACTAGTACCTACCGCCATAGGCCCATAACGTCTTTCCCCTCGATCATTCATTCCCTTTTACATCCATGGATAGCCATCACCATGTCTAGCAACAATCCCTCACAACTGCCTCGGCAAATGGCGACGCCGGATTTTGACCCATATATCTGTGCTTCTCTCCATAACAAAATCGTCTCCTTTCTCACTGCGCAGGCTCCGGCACACAACAATCGGATTGTACATAATTTTTTCGATGCATACGGAGATGAGGCTAATGCAATCCGTGATCGTTTATCTGGACCGTTAGTCACCTTTCTGGAAAACATTGATATCATGATTAGCAATGACCCTGGATCCTTGCCGGTGATGAACTTTACGCCTCATCTCTATATCCCGAACCCAAATGTGTTCTGGGCATTGAATGGAGGGCTATCCGATCTGTCTGGCGAAGAGCATGAGAATTGGGTAGTACTTTATTTAGGTAATGCATTTCTATCTATATCTACCTAGGTAGGTACTTTACGAAGATACAAACTCTAATGATCTGAAAGCCACGGAGCAGGAACTCGGCATCTATATGGATCTAGATACTCATCTCTGCGCCTGGCAACAAGAGGTGATGCCTTGGATGCGTACCTGGTGAGCTAAAAGACATTGAATTGAAGAAAAAAGAAAATAGTTTAATACAAACTAGGTGCCCACTCCAAACAGCCCTTCAACTCTGGCTTAATCTCTACGAATCTGGCAAATTCCAACCTAGTGTCGGGCTGGAAGCTATATCCGACACCGCATACCACAGACGATATATCGCTGCTGATCTTACCAGAGATCTCGAAGCATATCATAAGCTCCTAGTGGCTATTCAAAATCGATCTCCAGGGAGTACCGCTAGTATAAGCGATGAACCAGGTCTTGTTGATGAAGAAACCCTGGATAGATTCCGCATCTCGGGATTCTTACGTGATTTTCTTCTCAATGCCCATCGACCAAGCTTCATGTATATTGCCCCAGGCTTGCAGATCCCCTCTGCCACATGGCTCCAGGAGACTCTGGATGCGGACCGGGGCAGTGAACGGTATAACTTTGTTCGACGAGACGGCAAGGTTCTCCGGGATGACGAGCCTTGGGAACCGGACTGGATGCAACGAAGATCGTCATCGAATTGGGTGGGCGAGCCACTGCCTCTATTCCCAGGTCCAAAGATAGAGTCTGTCTCGGCGGCGTTTGAGCGAGAGGATGTTAAGTTCCTTGTCAACAAAATTAGTGGTCTGTATAGTTGGCCAGACCTAATATCTCAAGACGCCGTGCGATTGATCCTGCCTAATCCTATCGGTGATAATGGTTGGGTTCGTGATGGGAATCCCGATGCAATAACAGATGCAGATACTGACGATGTACCAGAGAGTCTGGTAAATAATGACTCACTGTATCAGTATGGATGGTGTCCATTCCTTCCAAGCCATGGTCCGCATTTGTCGACGATTTTGGACAATTGGAGACAATTAGTTGAGAGTGGCGAGTGGTTGGTTGGATCGGATGGTGTGGAAGGTGGTATTGAGGTTTTTAGAGACGCCGATACTGAGGAACATGCTATCAGCTATCGTCTGACAGCTTGTTTTGATGGCTAAAAAATCTGGTTTTGTCGCTTCCCAGCGTCGACTCAAAGTGCTTTTACCTACAAGATGCCAGGCCCGGGACATCGAAGCAAGGACAAAATATCAGTACCTATATAAATGATATACAAAACTCCTCTCAGCATCTTCTGAGAATCCAGTTGAAGATCTATTTACTCTTTTTCCATTATTTTCTATTTTTTACCTTTTCTTCTTCTTAGTGGCATCCATACAGCCAGTCACTGAGCTAACTACATCTTTAAATATTTGAGAGTCTCAGTGGGATATTATAACTGGAGCTGCCTGCTGTCTCCCAAGTAACCTTTACAATCATGATATTTGCGTGCCAGTTAATATCTGAGCCAAAGGACATACTCGGTAACGATGGCTTCCTTATCAACGAACCGCGACAGTGAGCTTCAGCCTTGAAGGCCGGCCCGCACGTCGAGCAGCTCAGTCTCCTCGCCGACCTGCACCCGAAGACGAAGATTCACATCGTTCTGCTAAACGGCAGCGGGTCGTCGTCAAGGAGGAGACAGATGTTTACAGGGGGCTCAGCCATCCATACGGCCTCGCATCATTAAGTCACATCCGAGCCAGATATCCCTTGTCGAAGCTTTTAGCAGCATTTGACTGGGGCGGGTCCTCCTGCCCGTCCTATCCAAAATACCTGATTGTTATCAACTAGCCGACAATGTTGGCCATATTTTACCACTACGCTGAAAAAGGATATAGCGCACGAATCTATCTGACACAAATTTGCTATATTTGACACGTTATTTGACACCAAATTGACACACCGCTGATACGTTATTTGAAGAATATTTGAGGCGTTGATACAGGCCTAATTTGATGAATATCCGACACACAGATTGAAAGAATTACAGTCGGTTGCTTGTATGAGAATCACATATATAAATAGGACAGGAATCGCACCTCAGCGATGGAGTTAGATAGACGAATATTACAAGGCTTTTCCTGCCCATACAGTCTCCTTCTCTTCTTTGGTGCTAGTGGTAAAATCCTCCAATAGACAATCAGGGTTCGGGTAAGGACTATTTTTTTGCTAACAAAAATCTAGGGTTCGGGGGTAGCTAATAATCACCAAAAAGTGTAGCTGACAATCAGCTTTTTTCAATTAATTTATATAAAACTTAGACTAAATATTAATAGACTTAGACCTCTGCAAGTCCCATGGGAGTCCCGTGGGACTAGGGCTCCCGCGCGCCCATGGGACTAGGGGGTCAGTCCCATGGACACTCCTATGGGCGTACTCCCATGGGACTTGCAGAGGTGATAAAGATCTTATATAAAGACTTTATATAAGAGTAAAATATCTATATAATAGATTTAGAATAGAGCTATAGTTAGTTAATTAATAGAAGAATCTTTAGCTAGCTTAAGAATTTTTATAAAAGTTTAAGTCTTAGGGATAGCTTTATAGAGTTTTTATATAAAGTTTGTAATACTAGATTATTCTAGAGAAGAGTAATTATTCTAATAAAAATTACTACTAGGTCCTATAAATATAAGATAGTTATATATAAAATATAAATTTATTATAATAATTAATTTAATAAAAAATTCTATAGATAAAGTAATTATAATATAATAACTAGTTAGAACAAAGATCTAAGTATAATAATATAAACTATAGAATATTTATAAAAATAGATACTATTATTATTATTATTATTATTATTATTATTATTATTATTATTATTCATATTTAACATCTATATGCAACCTTACGGGTTATGACAGATATAAGCCAGGTGAGGCCCTAGGCCCTAGGGCCTAGGGGCTTACCCCTAAACGTTCCCAACAGTGTAGTAATCCAGGTATTAGTCTCACCTCTATATAGTGTATCCACCAGAGGCTTTCAGGCATGCTTATAGGCTACTATACCTATACAGATCCCTCCTATTTTCTAATATAAAGGTATTCCTAGTAAGTAAAAACCTTAATAGTCTTACTTAAATACTAAGATATCTATCTCTCTATCTAATCTTTTTATCTTCTTACTCTCTTAGAGCTTCTTATTCTTATTAATCTCTTAACTCTGTCTCCTTAGTAGTATAAGCACTATCTCTAAAAAGATTAATATTCCTAAGAAAATAAAATAGTATTAATATAGCTCTAGACTTACTAAAAAATTATATCTTTAGAATATCTTCTACTACTATAGGTAGAGAGATTCTAGTATTAATAAGCTTCTAATAAAAGACCTTTCTAAGCTAGAAGCACTTATAGTATTTAAAAAGAATATAGATAGTTATCTTCTCTAATATACTATAGACTCTATACTTTAAAGAGTCCTAGATACTAATCTAATATAAATATAAGTTTATTAAGACATATTTAGTCTTTAACTGTCGGTTCGTTGATATCAACCTCCGGCACCTGAGCACCTCTCCATTGCCGTACGCACCCCGGAACGCTGGTTAT
>JAMAGL010000044.1:0-39446 GCA_023626215.1 Talaromyces sp. PL2406 | reverse complement strand
GTGATATTATAATCTACCACTATAAAGACACTAAGGAATCAATAAAACTATAGAAAAGATATAGTAATAATATTATTTCCTATAAATAAGAAAAAGAGTTCAAGGATATATTAATATATATAATAATTATAACAGAAATAAATTAATTAATTATTAATCTTATAGAAAAATACAACTACTAGAAATATTAGAAAAGTTATAGAAAAATATTATAGTTGACTTTATATAAGGATTACTAGAATTAAAAGATCTAATTATAAGGATATAATATACTAATGTAATTGTTATAGTTAATAGATTAACGAAATATATTATTATATAACTAATATTGAAGAATTTAATAGTAGAATAATATATAATACTTATACTATAAGAAGTATTTAGTTAGACTAGATTGCCTACTAAAATCATTTTAGATTAAGATAAGCTATTCAAATTAAAATACTAGTAAATAATTACTAAAGCATATGGAATTAAACACAGCCTTTTAATAGTAAATTACTAGCAAATAGATAGACTAACTAAAAGAATAATATAATTTATTAAATAATATCTATGACATTATTTAAATTAGAATTAAGATAATTAGATAGAAATACTACTATTAATATAATTTATATTGAATAATATAAAAAGTACTTTAATAGGAGAAGTACTATACTTTGCTAATCTAAGAAGATACTTATAAATATTATAGACTTCTATATTAATAGATAAAAGCTCTAATGAAGCAATACTACAGGCAGTATATATGCAATAGATATATAATATAATGTTTAAAAATATTCAATAGGTAGAGTAAAAAATAAAGTGATATTATAATATAAAACGCGAGAATGTGTTAATTTTATAAAAGAAAGAGAGAGTTTACCTTCTATAATGAATACTAGATTTAAAAAATTTTAATATCAAAATAAAGTGATCAAGTGATAAATTTAATATAATTAAATATAGACTATTCAGAATTATAAAAAAACTTAAAAATGATAATTATTAACTCTAGCTATTAATAAGAATGTGCATACATCTAATATTTTATATATTGCTATTGGAACCAATAAAAAACCTAGAAAACAGAAACGATGAAGCAGACAACAAAGAATATAAAATAAAAAGGATCCTAGACCATAAGTAAAAAAATAATCAGATCTACTACCTAATTAGATAGAAAGGATACTCACTAAAGGATAATTTATAGGAACCTATTACAAATTTAAATTGCCATAATAAGATTCAGGAGTATCAAGTAACAATTAGTTTAGAAAAGAAAAAGAAGTAAGCTAGAAAGAATTATCTATAACTAGGCTATTAGAGTTGCTAGAATTAAATATTAATATAATTAACTCTTATTATTTATATTTAGCTGCTTATTTTATTTACTCCTCTACTATTTTTTATTCTTCCTCTTCCTTTAGTTTTTCTAGCTCTTTAATATCCTTTATATCTATTTAAATAAATTGACTAGCCCACTTCTAAAGAAGTTTTTATTATTTCTTAAGATAAAATAGCTTTATAAGAGTCATCTCTTTATCTTTAGTAAGTTTTTATTATACCATAAACAACTTCTTCTATATAAGATTAGATAAAGCTATCTTAATATACTTATACTAACTATCACAAATACACTTGCTATAACGCTTTGAAATTTCGGACTTTATGCACTTTTTGTTTTGTTGCAAACAGCGAAGGTAAGGAATTATAAGAATAATACTAGATTACTTAACTTATTTATATAAGTTATACTTATTAATATTTTACTTTAATAATATAATTAGCTTAAATACTATAATATAAGCATTTTAGAGATTAGAACCTACCTATACGCAGAATAGGAAATATAGACTATTTATTATGCTATTAAGATGTCAGCCTTTAAAGAAGGAGATTATTAGAAGATTAGAAATGTTATAGCTAATAGATTAGACCAATCTCTATGGAAATTAATGTATAATAGAATAAAGAATTATCTATAGAACTATAGGATTAGAGTAATAGAGTGAGTAGAGTGAAGCTTTATTTATAGTAAATAAAGTAATAAAGCAAGGCTCTAATGGTTCTAGCAATAGAATAGAGTAAGGCTCTAAAAGATCTATTAAAATAGGAGTATATAAGGATATTTATTTATTATATATTTAGTTTTCTCTATTGTCTTTAATTAACTATAATAACTTGAGTATATGTTCTTCTATTAAATAGAATATTTAGTTTGCTCTCCTTTTTTAAGACTTTACGCTCATCTAGCCTTTTATACATTAGAATATATTAACTTCTTCTGTTAATATAACTATCCTAGTTATACTCCGACGGTATTTGACCGAAGTTTCCGACAAATAAAATTACTGCTTTATATCAATCTAAAATTAGATCATTATTATATTTATTATTAAAAACTAGACCAGATATTACATTTAATATAAATCTAGGTGCTAGATTTATAAGTAATCCTTCACAAGAACATATAAAATTAATACAAAATATTTAGTAATATTTATTATATATAATATGTAAGGCCGTGGAATGAATGACGCTGCGGATAGCTTCATGTACCGGTGGCACGTGACCTCGGCTAGGCTAGTTATCATGTATTAGTCAGCATAGCACATATCTTGAAGCCGCAGCAGTGTGGCTCCCTAGGGAGCAGCAAATAGCTACTAACAATACAGACCCCTACATTTACTAGCTAAGATATCTAGAATTATACTACTACACTCTTATAACCCCTCTTACAGTCTATTTACTTTTACCATAAGAGCCTAGCAGTACAAGATTTAATATCATAGCCCCTAAAACCCAAAGCCAGACTAGCACCGCTATAGAGAGCCGTACCAAATCTAATAACAGGTGAATAGAAGCCACTATATACAGTAAGGAATAAATTAAAGCACTAAAACCCTTCTAAGCACGTATAGAGGAAGAGATTTTAACTATAATTAAAGCTAAACTAGAACACTATATAGAATAGCTTATAGCTGAGGAAGTACACTACTAACAAGCCAAAGCACTATTACAATAAACTAGAGCAATTATATATTAGGCTAAAACACTAGGACACATAGTAACTAACCCCTAGATAATAAACTAGACTTAGTAAGATGAGGCTACTAATAAAGAAGACCAGATAGTAGCTATAATAGTAGAACTTATAGCTATAAGCTAGTCACCCTCCGTATCAACGTCAGTAAAACTGCCAAAATTTGAATCTAAGCGACGCTACGTGACAAAAGGAATCCTATAAAAGAGAGCCTTTAAATTAGAGCTTAAGTACTACTTTATAGAGAATCTATAGTATTATACTGGCCCTAAAGCTAATAAGTGTAAGATTATTACCATAGTAAAGGCTTTTAGTGAAGATATAAGAGCCTAGTAAGACTAAGAAATAAATAATAGCACTAATATTAATAAGATAATATAAAGTAATTTTAATAATTTTTTAATATAGTAAATTAACTCGCCAGAGCTACTTAGAAAGAAAGTGAACTAAGTTTATATAATATTAATATAGCAAGAAAACTAAAGTATGATTTAATTTAATATCGCGCTATAAAACTAGGAAAGTCAGCTTAGTATTAAATATACTGAGAAGCAGTAAAAGGCTTATCTGATGACAAGGATACTTAAATTAATAGAGAAGAAATCTAATAGCTAGTATAAACCTATAAATTTAAACTATAACACATATGTGACGTGGCTTCAAGGCGTTAAAGACAGTATACCAGAGTATCAACATACAATAAGAGAACCCTAAAGCAATTAGAATAGCAGTTTTAACAATAATAATAGAACCCTAAACTTAGAAAATAGATCTAGGATATAAGGAAGACTATATCATTAAAGCAACAAAGAAGTGAGTCAAGGATATAATATTACTTATTAATTCTAATCTTATAGCTATAATTCATATTAATATAGTATTACTAATACTAATAGTTCCACACCTTCTAATCCCTATAATAACAACATGACCTGCGGTCATTACTATAAACTAGGGCACACTAAGAAGGACTGTTGGATACTACACCCCAAATTACAACTAAAGCAAGATAGATATAATAATAGAAATAAGCTGTGACTATTCTACTACTTTAATACCATAGGTGCGGCCCTAGAGATACATGCCACACAGATAAATATTAGATTATGTATTATAATATACATCTATATACTTACCCTAAAGGGACGCCAATAAGTATTCACCTTAATTAACAGGAATACTAGTAGCAATTTTATTAATTAAGAATAGGTAAGACATCATAATTATAAGATTATTAGTGCTACAGTTATAGCTAAAGCTGTAGATAGGTATTAGATCCCTATATCAGATAAAGCACACCTAGATATTATTACCTCTAATTCTGTGGAAGAGGTAAGAAAGACATACTAAGCATATAATATTATACCTATAATAAAGTATGATATCATTCTAGGAATGCCTTAGCACACTAAGTTAGACCTAGATATCCATTACTCTATAAGGAAATAGTTCTATCATAGTAAATAAAGTAAGTAAAAAGCTAAAGAGAAGCTTTATTATTACTAAACCTAAAAAGATATAATATAATAGTAGGAATTACTAGAATAAGAACTTAAGACAAAGAGAAAAACTAAAATATAAATATAACTACTAATAGAATAGATCTCTATAGATTAGCTTCTAATTAAAGTAGAAAATAGTGATCCTATATTATAAGTAAAGCTATATATAATAGATAAAGAATAAATAGTAAGCTTAAATACTATTAATATCTCTAAGCTATTAAATTATATAGTGCTATATCTTGATATATTTTTAGAGAAAGAAGCCTTTAAGCTATTAAAATATACAAAGTATAACTATGCTATTAATCTTAAAAAGGATAAAGACCTATTATATTAGTTAATTTACTAGTTAAGTCCTAAGAAGTAAGAAGTACTTTAGGATTATATATTTATAAACTTAGCTAAAAGTTAGATCTATGAATTTAAAAGCCTAGCCAGAGCGTCTATCCTTTTTATACTAAAAAAGGATAGTAGTTTATAACTTTATGTAGATTACTAGGACTTAAATGCTATTACTATAAAGAATCACTATCCTTTACTATTAATAGAAGAGATAATAGACTAGTTAGCTAGTATTATAATTTATACCTAATTAAATCTTTAGGATGCTTATCACCAAATCTAAATTAAAGAAAGAGATGAATAGAAAATAATATTTTAAATCTAGTATACATATTTTAAGTATACTATTATGCTATTTAGCTTAGCTAATACTCTAGCCACATTCTAAGCCTATATTAATTAAGCCCTGAGTAATCTTCTTGATGTATATTATATAACATACCTTAATGATATTATTATATACTCAAAGGATGCTAAGAGCTATAAAACGGATGTAAAAAATATCCTAGAATAGCTATAGTAATATAAGCTATATATTAAGCTATTAAAGTGTGCTTTTAGAGTTAATAAAGTCTATTTCCTTAGATTTATGGTAAGCCCTAGAGGTATTAGTATAGAGTAAAACTATATTACTATAATTTATAAATAGCTAGAACCTAGAAATATATATAAAGTAAAGTAATTCTTTAGATTTACTAACTTTTATTAAAGATTTATTAAGGGTTATTTAAAAAAGGTAAAGACTCTTTTAGACTTTAAGAAAGAGATTAATATTAAAAAGAAAAAAAATTTTATTCTTAATATTAAAACTAAAGAAGCTTTTAAGTAACTTAAATAAGTATTCTATAAAGCTCTAGTACTAAGGTATTATAACCTAGACCTATTAATAAGGATAGAAATAGATACTTTAAACTTTATTATAAGCATAATTATTAGCTAAAGATAAGAAGATAATAGATAATAGCATCTAATTATATTTTTCTTATATAAGCTAAAAGCTATAAAGTTGAACTATAAGATCTATAATTTAGAGCTATTAGTTATTATAAAATTATTCCTCTATTAGAGATATTACCTAGAAGGTAGTAAAGAAACAATTATTATATTATTAGATTATAATAATCTATATTATTTTATAACTATAAAAGAACTTAATTACTATTAGGTAAGATAGACTAAGAAGCTTATAGTATTTAATTTTAATATTAAGCACTAGTTTAAAGTGAAAAACCTTATAGATATACTAAGTTAAAGGCTAGATTATACTGAAGCTTTAAGAGAGTAGTAAACTTTACTATTAATACTAAAAAAGAAGCTAAGCTAAGGTTATTATATAAAACCTATTTACTTTGGTAAATTAAGGAGCGTAGAAATTATAATGTATGTGGTGCATCTAGAAAAGGAAATAGAGTCTTTTTATATTAATAAAGAAGAAATAGGGAATAAGCTTTAAAACGTACTCGCCTCTTAAAGGATAGTTATAGGAGATATTAAAGGTCTAGAACTCTTAGTACCCTAGTATAAAGTAATAGCAGCTATTAATACTAAGACAGCTTATTTAGAGATACTAAAACTGCTTATTATTATACTTCTAAGATACTAGTATGTAGACATGTATGCTAAAGCTATAAAGAGTTAGCTTTAAGACTTAAATTTATAGATAAAAAGATTCTAATAGTTAATAGAACTGGATGACCTGCTATAATTTAAAAGTGTAGTGTATGTACCACCAGACTAAGCTTTAAAGCAAGAGATCCTAAAAATAAACTATAATAACACTTAAGGAGGTCATTTTGGTGTGAAAAGAATATATAATATTATAGTAAGGAAGTACTATTAGTGATATCTATATTTAGATGTTAAATATTATTGCTAAATCTATTAAGTGTGTCAGTATAAAGCTATATTAAAGTATAAGGAATATAGGCTTATAAAGCTGCTACCAAAACTAATATAGCTATTTGAAATTATGATATTAGACTTTATACTAAAGCTATCCAAGTCTGAATGGATAGGTAAAACCTATAACATTATATTAGTAATAGTGGACCCTTTAACAAAGTACGTTATATATATATTAACTATTAAGAAGCTTAATATAGAGGAATTTACTATGGTTATCTATAATATATTAGTTAAATACTTTACTGTGCTATAGTATATTATAAGCAACTATACTCAGCTATTTATATCTTTATTCTGGCAGACGTTATATTTCTATTTAGATATAATAAGAAGACTATCGACTGCCTTCTACCTATGAACTAATAGTTAAACTAAATGCTAAAATCAAATGTTGGAGCACTATCTTTAGTATTATTATAATTTTAAATAGAACAACTAGGCTAGCTTACTAGGCATGACATAACAAGTATATAATAATAGTAAGTATAACATCATTAGAATATCTCCTATTAAAACACTAATAGGATTTTAAGGTAAGATAAGAATTAATATAGATAACCTACCAGCTGCGGTCTTTAAAGAAGACGAAGGCCTATAAGTAAAAAGAAATAAAGAGTTAGCTATAGCATATACTAAATTAGTATAGGAAAAATGTACTATGTTATAAGACACCCTTTAAGAAGCTTTAGAAGTATAGGTTAAATACTTCAACTAAAAGCGCATGGATATATAATTTAAAATTAGAAAATAGATAATGCTTTAAACTAAGAATATTAAACCCCTAGGAGGCTCTAAGAAGTTTAATCTAAAGCAAATTAGTTTATTCCAAATCATTGATACTTAGAACAATGTATATTAACTATTATTACTGCTATAGTATAGACAGTTGCACCTTATTTTTTATGTTTCATTGCTAGAGCCTCACCGTGATTCTGTAAGGATTATAAATCCACTAGAAAGGATATTAGTCAATAGCAATATTAAATATAAAGTAGAAAAGATTTATATAGAGAAGCAAATTAGTAGAAGTAAAGAAAAATTATACCTTATTAAATAAAAAGAATATCCTGAAGAAGAATATACTTAGGAGCTTAAGGAGCATATAGCTAATACT
Organism: Talaromyces sp. PL2406; assembly: GCA_023626215.1. Classification (NCBI taxonomy): domain Eukaryota; kingdom Fungi; phylum Ascomycota; class Eurotiomycetes; order Eurotiales; family Trichocomaceae; genus Talaromyces; species Talaromyces sp. PL2406. Next base: position 31,549 of record JAMAGL010000044.1, on the reverse strand, counting down.
AAAGCTATAGAGAGGTATTTAAGGAACCTAAAACCAGTATAAAAAAGTGCTAAAAGAAGGAAATAAAATTAATTTAAAAACTATCTATTTATATTCACTATAATAATTAGCTTATACCTTATATAATCTAAAGCAGTAGGATTACTTACTAAAGATACTAGATAAAAGCTCACCTAATAAGCTTATAAAGATATAGTAAAAGGGATTATTTATATATAGCCCTATTTAAATATCTATATATAGAATGCCCCTAATCCTTATTTTTATCCTTATCCTTATCCTCCTTAGCACTCTTCTAAGAAGGTAAGTAAATAATATTATTATTAACCCCCAAACTGAAGGCTAATGTAGTAGTAGCAGGCTTATTAATAGATTTCTTAGATGATGAAGTAGCCACTAAAGCCTTATATATTTAAGCCTAGAGCTAGTAATTAAATTTATTAATAGAGATAATTAAGTCCTCTATCTATCTCTTACCACGAAACTAGACTGCTAATATTTGGGCCTACTTAATAAAATTCTTAGGCATTTATATGACATTAGTAGCAAGCTATGATATATAATAAGATATAACTAATTGGAATATATTTGTGCTTGTCTTTATTATAAGTATAATAAAGCTTGTTTATTTTATCTAGTTTATTGGTGTGCATCACTGGATAGCACTCTTTTGTTGTGGGTTATTGCTTAGATAGTCTCTAAGAATAAAGATAGATAAGGTATGGCATCTTAAAAGAAATTTGCTCTTTATTAGTTTATTATTATTAGCTTTACTTATAAATTAAAGTATAGTAGAACTTACTGCTTTGATAGATCTAGTAACTTTAGATCTACCAGAAAGGATTACTCTCTTCTTAATAGCTATGAGGGCACTACCGGATCCCTTATTAATAGGTGGCTGTAAATCATTAATCTAGCTTTTAATAATATATATATTATTACTAATAGAAATTTCAGAATTTATATTACTATTTTAAAAGGCAGTAGTAGCAAGGTCTTTAAGGACTAATAAAAATAGTATAGATAATAATAAACTAGAATTAGTCTATATAATAATATATTAGTATTTAAAGCACTGAGGCTATTACTTATAAGAAGAGAAATAGCTAATAGTAAAGTAAAGAATTAATAAGTTACCTTAACTCACAAACCTATTAAAAATCATTAGAATTTTATCAGGAAAATGGAATTGAAGCTGTAAATCAAGAAAATGAAGCTATATCTAACTTTATAAGCCATGAATCAAAGGTCTAAGGATAGAATAATAAATCAGAAACTACACTTACTATAATAAATAAGGATATAGAAAAGGAAGAAAAAAGGTTAATAAAACCCTACTAAAAATCTTATATATAGGAATAGCCTACTAGCGCTAAAATCACACCTTTATGTCTATATTTACGAAGACTGTTGCATATACGGCATCTATTATGCACCTATAATAACTCTACAACTACAACGAATTACTGCTTCGAATTTGGATATGAGCTTCAAATTCATAGGAACTAGCTACGACATAAATTTGGTCCTAGGGCCGTGACCTTACAAGGAGGGGGATAGCTGTAAGGCTGTGGAATAAATGATGCTACGGATAGCTTCATGTACTGGTGGCACGTGACCTCGGCTAGGCTAGTTATCATGTATTAGTTAGCATAGCACATATCTTGAAGCCGCAGCGGTGTGGCTCCCTAGGGAGCAGCAAATAGCTGCTAATAATACAGACCCCTACGTTTACTAGCCAAGATATCCGGAATTGTACTACTACGCTCTCGTAACCCCTCTTACATAATAAATACTAGGATTATATAAATGCTCAGGAAGTAATTTATATTTAAAAAGATATAGCGACAGTGATTAGGCAGGTAATATAAACTCTAGAAAATTAATTAGTAGTTATATTTTTAGCCTATCACCTAACTTAGCTATAAATAATCTAATAAATTGGAATTCATTACTACAAAAATCTATTGCTTTAAGCTCATATAAAGCAGAATATATAGCTATAAAAGAAGCTGTTAAAGGAGCAATATATCTATCAAATATATTTAATTATTTTAATAATAATTTAAAATTAGGCTATACTAAATGTATTCCTAAAATAATAATTAATAATGAACCAGCAATAAAATTAAGTAAAAATCCAGAATTTCATAAAAGATCAAAACATATAGATATTGCATATCATTTTATTAGAGAAAGTATACAAGAAAATAAGATAAAAATATTACATATACCAGGAACAAAAAATCTAGCTAATTTATTAACAAAATCACTAGAAGCACACATTTTTAAAAGACTAAGAGATCTTAAAAATATTAATATAACATAATATAATATAATATAAAATAACAATATAATAAAAAGTATAATCCTTATACATTTAAAAATATATAATGATTACAGGGGGATATAAGCTTATATATTAAGCAAAGCCTATAATCAAAGAATAAAGCCCTATCTAATCATATAAGCCAAAGGCCTTTTATAAGATATATATAAGCTATAAAACTAACTATAAGAATACTATAAGTTTCTATAGATCAAGGTTAAATTAATCTAATAACACAAAATAAACACCACATAATAGCTAGCCAGTATACAGCTATCTACAAGATCAATTCAGAAAATATGACCTGTCAGATTTTGATTTCTAATCAGATTTTTTGATTTCAAATCAAAGTATATGATCTATCACATTTAGACCCTTCGACTGAGGATTCTATTAGACTCTAAAAAAAAGCATAAATAAGAGCTCAAATCCTCTAGAAATCAAAAAAATAACAAGCAACAATAACAAGCAATCGAATACAAAAACACTTTTTCTATACTTCTTACTCTTTACTTCTCTGATTGAATAACCTGCCAAAAATTATATTAAGGATAGTACTAAGAATAATATTCTAATAAATAGTACTTATAGGTAAGTGCTTATTAGAAGGAAGGATAATATAATATCTTAGCTATTATATAGACAGTATAATGCTAGAAATAAGATTAGGGCTATAAAAGAGATATCCTAGTCCTAGAGCTTTATACTCTAGGCAGTGCTGTATTAGGATATTGATAGTAGTACTATATTGAGATTAAGGCACACATATAAATATCAACTGGAAGGCCTGTATCTAGCTTTTCCTTTCTTCATGCTTCGTTATCTTCGTAGAGAGCTACCTAATATGACAATATTGGCCTGAGCAGTATCACATATGCAGGAAAATGGGCGTACTGGCGCTGGCGTGGCGCTCCAACCAATGACCGGAGCTCCATGGGAGTGCCTGGAAGTGCCTATGGGCACCGGATACGAGGTTTTCGATGCGGAATTGGTGGCGGTTGCTTCGACGTTGGAATGGGCGCTAGATAGGTCCCTTCGAGGGCCTATTTACGTCTTTCTAGATGCCCAGAATGCTATCGACCGCCTTCAAACAACAAAACCGGGTCTCGGACAGGCCCTAGCTCTTAGGGCTCACAAGGTAGCGTCATGTCTAGCCTCTAGTGGTCGTCCGGTGACGATACAGTGGGTGCCTGGGCACAGCGGTGTAGAAGGAAATGAGCAAGCAGACCAGGCCGCCAAACGTGCCGCTGTCAGGCCCGTTGGGCCTGGCTTTGAAGGCCTATCGTTGGCCCAGATTAGGCGTGCCTGCACTGAAGCGAGGAGGCAAGCGGTGCAGGATTGGGCCCGTGAGAACGCCGTTCAGGGGGTCTCACCGGCGAGGAAGAGCCTATAAAATGCCACGAGGGTAGGCACTGGATAGAGCCGCTGGGAAGGCGCCAAAGCGCCTAGCCAGCCGTTACTACCAGTTAAAGACCGGGCATGCCCCAATAGGCCCACATCTGCACCGAATTGGCACCGGGGACTCCCCGGACTGTAGGGCCTGCGGTGCATGCGGTGCACTACCAGAGACGGCTTCCCACGTTCTCTTCAAGTGCCGTACGCGCTCAGGGCCTAGGAAGGTGTTGTATAGAGAGCTTATTGACGCCGGAGTCCCGTTAACCACGGCGGCGGAAGATGCCCCAGACAAGGCTTACATGAGCTAAATTGTGTAAGAAGCAGTATATAATGCTTTGATGTTACCTTTCCTGGTCGCATCAAAGCGTGCGTGAAGTATATTCATGAAATGTAGGCTTAGATGCGTGTAGAATAAGTAAAACTAATAAAACAAACAGTCCATCCCAGGAGAAATCATAAATTGGGCATGAGCTAATAAGTGGAATCACCTGGTTTAAGTATAACAATTTCTTCGAACTTCCCGCGTTTTTTTCTCAGATCTTGTAACTCCATTGCCGTTGTTACAAGTAGCGTCAGGATGGTAGAGGCTTGTGCAGCCATGCGAGCCTGCACTAATTTCTGTGTTCCACTCATGAGATGATCGCGACGCATAAGTAAGAGAACGGAAGTAGTTGTGGTCGCCCACGTTCCACCACAGAGGAGGTACCTATGCTCGTAAGTCCACTCCTTCAGTCGTTGTAGTGAGCTTTCCCTTTTTTTGAGTTCGCTTGTGACTCTTTGACTTTCACTAACATAGTCACTTTCGGGATGCTCATATCGATGGTATAGCTGAGATGCATGATTCGCGCCAACGGAAAGGGCCCAAAAAGCAGGGTATAAAGGTAGGGAATATTTAATGGACGGCGTTAAAGAGTGGAAGGGAGCGTAGTAGCGGTTCAAAATTCGAGTGAGAAATGTGCCACCGCTTAAACCAGCAATCCCGGCAACAGTACCCCAACGAAGAATGCTTTTGTAATAAGCTTGAGCCTCGTCTTCATTAAAGAATTTCATTATTCTTCTGGGTGGAGTTCCTCCTGTTCTTGGGACAGTATGTTTTGAGAATAGATTTGATTAATTTGCGTGGGCTGTCAGCTTTCATTCTTGGGTGTAGTGAAAATCTGGTCTTGCTTTCCTTTATAATCCCTTTCTTTTTTCCTGTACGAAAACCGTAAACGTCATTGCGTTATCGAAGAGCTGCCCACCATCTTTGCAAATTGAACCTTGGTATAGAAGTGGAGGATACTTTTTTCGGAAGTCGCACTCATAGATCTATTTCGGTCGAGTACGTATTCCGAACTCTTTTGCTACAAATCGCAGATATTAATATTTATCAAATTTGGAGACCAAAATTGAGCGAATTCCATCAATCCATACAACCTATTCTTTGAGATCCAATGTCATAAGACGCTCGAGCATGAGAGAATCTTTCATGGCAATCTGGCAACTAAGGACGCTCTAACCAAATTAACCAAATTAGAATTAAGAATCTGGTGGATCAATATCACCGCCGCCAAGATATCATTTCTATGGAACATTGTATATGAACTGCATCGGGATCCCCAGATAGCGATGTTTTGTAGTTCCACGCACAAATAGACTTTATTCCACATGTTTATTGCCTTGTCGACTCGAATCCTTCGCGTAGAGCCACTACAAGAACAATTCACAATCATCCCACCACAAGATGCTTTTGGCTAAAATAGTATCTTTCATACTGACATCAGCAAACCAGCAATACGATGTTACACTGCAACGTGTGAAACGACATAGTGACTGATATTAGTTTCGCATATGTGGCAAGTCGAGGTTGCAGGGTGATATCAGAAGTCATACAACTTCAGAGAACCGCTAGGTATAGAAGACTCATTTGGTTCCTCCACCTTCTGTGGAATTTTGGCACAGTAGAACAGATTTTGTACACCAAGGTTCACGTCTACATGATAATAGGTGGGGACGCATCTGAAAACTGGTGTAGAATGCGTTAAACCTTGTCTTGGTATCTATCCAGTGCTTGTTTTCGGTAGTCCTAGAAGGAAAGTTGTTACTATGGCCGGACTGCGCACGATCAGCACTTGCGATTTTGCCCGCATCCCTGATTGGGACAAAACAGCGTAATAGATATGTCACGCCTCGTTCGAAAGAAAGATCAACTGAATAGTGCGAGAGCATGGTTTTTGTAGCATAGCAAGGAGTGCAAAGGCGGGTTTGGGAAATGAGATGGTGTGAAGGATAATCTCTTCCGCGTTAATTACTACTGCTCAGGATGCCAAGACGATATTTCCACGATTCTCCTTTTAGAATGGTATGTTGCCAAAGAGCTTCCGATAACATGTCTTTGAGCGTTCATGATTTGGCATCACGTCGACCTTGAAACAACGGCCCGGATATTCGAGGTCTATGTCGAAGCGAAACTGGGAGATGGGTCGAATCGAAACCTTTGCCATGTCTTTATTCATCTTGGTAATAAATTTCCATGAAGGACGAGTAATTCCTTTTTGCGACCTCGAACTCTCATCTTGTAGTTCGTAGATATATGGTAATGTATTTAAGAATCTCGAATTTATTATACTGATTGATGTTGTTTCTTGTTGCCCGGCCTGCTGACGCACAGATACTTTTACTTGACCTCCTAGAGTGGGATAAAAAATGTTGGCACCCCTAAGCACAAGGGTGACAACACTTCTTTCGTGATGCTGTATATGACGCCAGAACGCCTAGTAGCTGCACGTCAAACGGCTGATCTCATCTCAGCACCATTTGAAAGTGAACTTGAGGTAGGATTTACAGCTACGAACGTACGGATAGAAATTTTGTATAGAGAAGGCCACGAAGGGATCCGAAGGCTACTTCGAGAAGCTGTGCGGAAGAAACAAAGGCAACCACCTCAAGAAACCCTACGAATTACAGCAAAGCTGTTCTACGAGCAAGAGCTAGTCAAGCATGGAAATGTAATAGGGAAGCCACTACAGCCAAAACCGGCTACGTAGGCCATCTCATAAACGCGTCAAGACTATCAGTCAGAGCTAATAAGCCAGCCACTTAAAAAATGTGGGCATTAGCATATACTACTACTACTTAAGACAAACAATTAGAGACAATCTTGGAGCCAGCACAAGATGTCAGGTGTTCGGCTGTTATATCAAATCTACCAGCTCATTTCTCACCTACCAATACAAATTTAGACTGTAAGGATTTTCACACGACAAGCTCTATTAATTGACACCGGGGTTCAAGCGGCCTTGTATTTTTTTTTTTTTTTTTGTGTTTTGTGTGTGTTGGGAGCTGGTAGACTCCGAGCGAAGGCTTTTCATTTATTGACTTCCCTACCTTGGCAAGCATATGAAGACACGGACCGGTGTCATGGACAACTTGGACAAGACAAAAGAGATGTCTTTCTCAGAAAAGTTCTTATTGCCAGTTATGCTAATCAAGAATCAAGGGAGGCTGCTTGCTCTTTTCGGTGTCTGTGATCATTAGATTTTGAAAGCCGCCTTGCATAATTGACTTGAAGCCTCCGTCCAGATTTGCGACTTTGAAACCAGCTTGGCTAAGTATTCTGTAAGCAAGATAACCCCGATAGCCCACCCAACAATATACGAGAACTGGACATTCTTTCCGTAAATGTCGGACATTCCGCCGAACTTCGTCCAAGGGAATATTACGGGCAGATGGAAGATGTCCTTGGGAGAATTCGTCAGGAGAACGGACGTCAACAACCTGCCAACTGGGGAGCAGAGATGACACTTCTTCAACGTGAACAATTTCTACCATGCCGCGGAGGAGGTTGCTCCCGACAAATCCCGCCATATTAATGGGATCTTTGGCCGAGCCATATGGTGGCGCATAACCTAATTCGACATGTTCCAAATCAAAAATGGACATATTAGCCTGCAGTGCGATCGAAAGGACATCGATGCGCTTGTCAACACCTTTACTTCCAACAGCTTGAGCCCCAAGGAGATGGCCAGTACCAGGTTCAAAAGCAACTCGAAGTGTCATCGGAATGGCAGAAGGGAAATAGCCAGCATGATCAAGCGGATGGACTGTCACCCATAGTGGACGAAAACCAATCCTCTTTGCGCTTTGGACAGAAAGACCCGTAATCGAAGCTGTGAGGCCAAAGATTTGGCATACAAATGTACCGACATTCCCTCTATATGGTGTTGATCCACCAAAGATGTGGTCAACAGCAATGCGGCCCTGTCGGTTTGCTGGACCCCCAAGCGCCAAGTACGAAGCTCGATGAGAAATTCGATTCTCAACCTCGACCATATCTCCAACAGCATATATATCTGGGTCAGATGTTTGCATAAACAGGTTAACAGAGACGCCCTTTTCTCCAATATGTAGGCCAGCCGCTTTTGCTATAGTGGACCGCGCACGCACTCCGACTGCCACAATAACGATGTCCGCAGCTACGAACCGGCTACCGGAGAGTTGTACGATTACGGACGATTGGTCACTTCGTATTTCCATTGCTTTTTCATTAGTAAGTAGATGAACGTTGTGATTTTCCAACTCTTTGTGGAGGGTTGCTGCTAGATCGCCATCGAAAGGTGGAAAGACGTGACTGGAACTTTCAATCATGCTCACATCAAGCCCCAGTTTGTGTAAGTTTTCTGCTGCTTCTAGCCCTATAAACCCACCTCCAATGATAGCTGCACGCTTGCAACTTCTTCCAGAGATGAAATCGCGAATCCTCTGCAGATCTGGTATCGTCTGCAACGTGAAGATCTGTGGCAAGTTCATGCCAGGGATCGGAGGGCGAACCGATTCAGCTCCTTGGGCGAGAATGAGCTTATCATAAGACAATTTGTAGAATTTATCGTTTTGTAGGTCATGAACATTGATTTCGTGTTTTTGTGGGCTGATCTCCACGAGCTCTGACTGCAATCGTATGTCGATGTTGAACCGCGATTCCAAGCCAGCTTCTGTTTGAAGGACCAGTGCTTTGTCTCATTCGATAACACCCCCTAAGGCGTACGGTACACCACAATTCGCGTAGCTCACAAATGAGCCTCGCTCAAGAACAGTAATTGAAGCATTTTCATTCAAGCGGCGGGCTCGAGTTGCAGCTGACATTCCACCGGCTACCCCGCCTACGATAATGATTCTTATCGGCATGTTCGTCGAAATCCCGACTAAGGGTCAAATAAATATTGCTGTGGTTAGGGTTCTAGAGTTTTGAGACGGGACTAGTAATCTCTTTAACCTTCGTAATTCTCGGACAATTATATTGATCCGACCAACAAAATATCTGGTGCCCGTGACGTACCAAGATTCAGCAATTTTGCACGATCAGACAACATGGATGGTCTAGAACCCTCAAGACACATCATACGATCACATGCATGGTGGCGATTAAGTAGTCAAACTGATCAGAGCCAAATTGTGGATTGAGGAATTAAGAATAGGACGATCCAAGGAAGCAGAATGGGGGTTCGCGAGCTATCAACACCCAGTAATTTTGGATGGTCAGACAATAGTGGACAGTCCAGAGCCCTCATATACATCATACGTTTACTTGCAGTGTGGCGATTAAAGTAGTCAACTGATCGGCGTGGAAATATGAGCCGCAAATTGGTAAATAGAAAACCTTCCACTTACAAACCCTTTCGTCCTTTTCAGACCTTCGCAGAGACATAATTTTTAATGACAGATTTTGTCACGTGCCTTTGTACACTTCACAAATCTTACTAATCCTCTTATCCTACTGTTGACAACTTGACCTGCTGGCAATTCGAGTCATTTGCACCATGTATCAAAGACCACCTACGGCACTAGCAACGGTCAACAGCAGTGATGGCGTCGAGACGGGTTTTTCACAGCCGGTTTTCAATGACGCGTCACACAATAATCACTATAAGCCGGTGCAAGTCAAGCAAAGAGCGCGGCTGGGTCAGAAATCTCACATCCAAAGTGTGTGACTACGCTGGATGAGATGGAGAGTATAGAGAGAGAATGATTGACATTGGGCTTCACAGGGGACGGGAGAGTAGATATACATGTCAGGGAGCAAGATCCGGAGATTGCGAAGTTATTCAACCAGCTCCAATGTACCACATCTCCCAAGGAAATCACCTCTCAATCCGAAGTGGATAAATTTACACTACGCCTCAACATTGTTATCCAAGTAATTGGGTCCCGTGGTGACATTCAGCCATTCATCGCGCTAGGGAAAGAGTTAAAGAACGTTGGACATCGTGTTAGATTTGCCACTCATCTCACTTTTAGGAGTGTTGTTCTCGAGGAGGACCTCGAGTTCTTTAGCATCGGCGGAAACCCGACAGAGCTAATGGCATTTATGGTGAGGAACTCCGGACTGATTCCAAAATTAGATACTATCCGACGCGGCTCCATCCCGGAGAATCGACGCAACATGAGGCAAATTATTGACGGATGTTGGCACTCATGTTTTGAGACAGGCGATGGGACGCATATTCATCAGATCAAGGATGACCTCTTGAGTGATGGGATGGATTATCGGCGGCGACCCTTCGTAGCGGATGCAATCATCGCAAATCCTCCTAGCCTGGCCCATATCCATTGTGCACAACGGCTTGGGGTTCCGCTACATATAATGTTCACGTGAGCTCCTCTTTGTAACAGTCCTATTATGTCATTGTGAAGGTGCAAAATACCTATTAATGCATTTACAACTTGCTTATTCTTCTTAAGAATGCCTTGGTCACCCACCCATTGGTTCCCACATCCCCTGGCCATTACCCACCCACAAGAGTGTGAGCGGTCTATTGCGAATTATCTTTCATATGCCATAGTGGACTTGATGATTTGGGAAGGGCTTGGCGATTTAGTGAACAAGTTCCGAAGAATCTGCCTAACACTTGAGCCTTTGGATACAATAACCGGCTCAAGCGTGACCCACAGATTGAGGATACCATGCACTTATTTTTGGTGAGTAACTCTGACAGACGCCCAGTCTCCGTATAAACTCCTTTCGCTTACGATACACTGGCCTCAGGTCACCAGCATTGTTGCCGAAGCCCCCAGACTGGCCTGACTACATCGAAGTATGTGGGTTTATCTCCCATCCATCCAAGTCAAAATACAAGCCGCCGCAGGAAATTGTCAACTTCCTTAGTGCTGGGAAGAAACCTATATATGTAGGATTCGGCTCGATTGTGGTGGATAATCCAATTCAACTGTTAAGGACTATCTTCAAAGCTGTTAACTGTATTGGGCAGCGTGCTATAATTTCCAGAGGATGGGCTGGCCTAGGAGGGGAGGAAATGGATCTCCCAGATAATATCCTCATCATTGGAGATGTACCACATGATTGGCTTTTCCAGCATGTTTCTTGCGTGATACATCACGGAGGTGCGGGAACAACTGCCGCTGGGCTTGCTCATGGTTGTCCAACCATCATAATTCCTTTTTTCGGTGACCAACATTTTTGGGGTACTGCAGTTTCCAGAGCTGGGGCTGGGCCCGCGCCCATTCCTTTCAGGGATTTGACTTGGGAGAAGTTAGCGGAATGCATTAAGGTCGCACGTCAACCGCATATTCAGCAAGGAGCACAGCAGATTCAGAATAAGATGCAAAAAGAATCTGGAATCAATGACGGTGTGCGAAGTTTTCACAGACACATTGATACACGGATCATGCAATGTGACATATGTCCAAAGCGGCCAGCGGTCTGGCACGTCAAGCGTGTGAACATCAGGCTAAGTGCTTTTGCAGCTGCAGTTCTCATTGAAAGTGGAAAATTACTCCCACAAGATCTTGTTCTGTAAGCAATCAATTCCTATAATCGATTGATTCACCTAATGTCAGAGCAATCTAGGTATCGTTCTGTAGAATACAATACCTTTCGCAATCCAATTGAGCCAGTCGGTGCAGCAGCCCAGATACTTCTTGGTTTTTTTGCCAGCCTCGTAGCTGGTATTGCCGATATCCCGGGTGTGATAGTATCCTGCCTGCCTTCTGTGCGCAGCGGAATAAGCAACCCTCACGAGTATTTTGACCCCTACGTCCAATGTCAACGACAGAGCATAGCCGCGCGAAAGAAACGCGTCATAAAGGAATTGCGCACCGGCACAAATAAAAAGTCCTTCCGATCACACAACACAAAGCGTGTAAGGAGGCATCTTCTGGACATTTTGTCCGGAGCCACACTGAAGCGGAGTCTCAGGATTACAGGCGAGAAGCCGAGGGACAATAACAGAAAGCTATGGAGAATACATCAGATGCGTTCCGAGACCGCTTTTGCTCTCAGCACAATTTCGAAAAAAGCTCTGCGAGTCATCATTAAATTACCAGCCGACCTGTCGCTGACTCTGAGTAAGGGTTTCCACAACGCACCATCAATATATGGTGATCATCTGGTAAAACCATGTCCACAAGTCACAGACCTTCAGACGGGGTTTAAAGCTGCGGGAAAGGTCTCAATCTTCTTTTATCAGCCTATTCGGCCCCTAGTCCGATCTATGCTTACACATTGGTACAGGAACTCAGAGACGGCTTGCATGACGGTATCACTGGGCTGTATCGTCAACCGCTGTATAGCTTCAAGCACGGCGGTGTCAGAAAAGTTCCTCACGGTCTTGCCAAGGGCCTATCGGGCGTCTTTCTTAAACCTTTAGCAGGTTGGTAACTAGTCCTCGTGGTCTGTTTGCTATCGTTCACCATAACTGAACTGAATATAGGACTTAGTGGACTGGTTGGCTATCCCCTAAATGGACTACGCCAAGAGATCAATAATTCCTTACGCAAACCCGTCGAGGCTTATCTTGAAGCATCCCGCATTGAACAAGGTTGCGAAGAAATGAACATGGCTTCAACAGAGGAGAGAAAAGAAGTGGTTGAAAAGTGGATTTCCATGGAAGAACTGCATGGGCGAGATCGTAAACGACTCCAACGGAGAAGAAGTATGGTAAAGGTGCGCAGAGCTCGGTAAAGATGACAGGATAGACCCTAACAAGAAAGGATCTAGTCATCTTCCCCAGGGAATTTGTATGGCGGCGACCATTGAGTCAATTATAGCGAAGTAAGACTGGACAAGGCTTTAGCTATTCTTCGTCATTGTTGGCGGATTTGACTGGAGGCAGGAACACGTTGGGAACTCAGATTCCTCCCGTTCCAGTGACAAGATATGTCAACATACAAAATCCAATACGGCAAATGCAGGAAATAGGCATAATCCTTCAGAGTTATCAATTGTAGCGAGGCAAGATCGAAACAGGGATCTTGGCTACTCGTTGTTGTCGTTATACGCATCGTGTCAGAGTCTTCGCGACACGTCGAGGTTGGTCAAATCATTCTGAGTCACGATTTTCCATCTCCTTCGGGCAGATCTTGGTTTCGTCAAGCGGCATCTATGCAAAATCCGCTTGAATACTCGTTCCCTCAAGCTACTGTATCTCATTTAAGCTTTGCAATGGAGAGGGACTCTATATATGTATAACTTCTGATTGTTGGATGTGGTGGTGAAACTGGGGGCTTTTTATTTCCCATAGTCTTGTGTATACATGTAGAAAGATGCCAAAGCTCCATCCGTCTGACTCAGTCAAGGTCCCTCATGTCACCACACATCGTAACGGGGATAGCCAATCAGCCTTGTCGCCTTTGGGAGGATACTTCTTTCCATCCACCTCAACTTGCGGGCTACAAGTGCATCGTTCGTTATCAGGAATTTGATCCATGACTTGCGGAATGTGCTTTCCACAGCCCCACCACGTAGCTTTGTCTGTTGTTTTCATCAGCTCGGGTTATACCTAAGGACCTATGCTTGTGTCCCGTTTTTTGAAGTCTACTTACTGCAACTTGAGCATTGGGATTTCATACACATCTTGGGAATGGAAAGCTGCAGACGAGCTTTTATAGACGTCAGATTTCTCGCCGGCGGGGGTTTATAGATATCAAATTAGGGTTTTATGTCCCTTACTATCCAGGTCACCAAATATTCTCCGAGAACGACCTGTGAAAATATGCTTGGAGCGTCCTGGGGGTAAGGTTTCCTCAAATAAATACTCTACCTCCAATGACATCATAATCAGAAGTACGAAAAAAGCGTTCTAGCTTGTGCCAGAACGGCGACCATAATGGGCGCGGTTTTCAAAGGATCCCGAAGCCCCACGAACGGGGGGTTACCATGGTCTAAGGGGCAAGATAGCGTTCGTGACATCTAAGTTCCAACATCCACTGTCTCCTTTCTCGGCACTTACTTGTCTGAAGAGGGAATGTTGTGATTCTCAAATGCCAGCTTCACTTCTCAATTCAGCGGTACAAATTACAAGGCTTTTTATTTACAGGATGAGAAGGCGCTGGACGAGTAATTGCCTGCGCTCAAAGAACGTATAGATCATCACCATCCTCCATTTACTATGCCGCGATTGGGATCTTCATGCTATTTTATTTACGGCGCAAAGAGATAGCAATCCAACCCAACAGCCGGTACACAGAAATAATAGCAAGCAATATACCAACCCATTTTCCAGTCCTGCCAGTTGAATACCCGTAAAGATCCAAAATTCCGCTTCCTCGGATCAGGCACTGAGAAGCAAGGTCTGTCGAGAACATGCAATGGCAGTTTGAGTCACACGAATAAACTCTGCGCGAGAGTTCATTCACCAGCATCCCCTGGAATACATATGCCTGTTGACAAGGCTTAGCGCTGAGAGAAAAGGGGGCTGTGACACCACTCACCTGGTAGTCAATGTAGTGGAACACATATTTCCAGAAGGGATTGAGTATCACCAATGGGACCAAGAACCCACCAACGCTCATCCATAATCCATTCGCAAAAGCTACAACAGCCAATGCAATCACGAAATTCGGGAAAATAGCGGATACAAAGACAACTAGGGATTCAGCTGCGACAAGGTCGAGGAAAATCCACATAACCCAGGTGAAGAAGGCGTCGGCATTGGGGTAGAAGTTTGAAAGCCAGTACGAAACAATGGAAAAAAGTAATGAGATCATAACTGTATCCGTTATTAAGGATAGTCCCACCCTAGACGACATTCCGCGGACTTACACAGGTATGGGAGGCCGATAAGGAAATTTGATATCATAAATGGTGAAGCACCATATAGGCCGTTGGAACGCTCCTTGATAAAGGTTGCGCGGTCTTCAAGAAATGCGGGGACATACGCTACTGCCATGAAGGACATAAATGCGGATCCGAAGAACTGTTGAAATGTTAGAGATCCTCACCTCCGTGGCATTGGCACACAAACCCACAATCGCATTAATGAAAGGCTGGATATAGTTCTGAGATGTTTGTAAACGTAACCACACTGTGCCCATCATGATTGCTAGAGCTGTACCATGCTTAGTTTCTGATATACCGTGAACATGGGAACACATACCTAGATACATTAGGATGCGAATCTCGTAAGCGACAAAATCACGATAGCTCTTGACAAATAGGCGATGTAGGAGGGTAATAGTAAGTTGGAATACCGTGGGCCTATCTCGGTCTTCAGTGGTCACAGGTTTCTCTGTATGTTCCAACTGCCTTGACACCTGAATCTTTAATGTATCTAACTCTGTCGAAGCTGCCCAAGCAGACTGAATTGCTTCCCTTCGTTGTGACACTGATTCATTTGTCCGGGCAAAGTCAGATGTCACAAGATCTAGAAGGAACTCTGCCGGATTAGTGCGGGGAGGTATTGAATGTTGGATTTTGGTAAAGTAGCTCTCCATCCTTTCCAAAGTACCAAAATAGCAAGTTTCTCCGTTAGCAAGAAGCAGTAATTTGTCAAAAAGTTCAAACGTCGTCGAGGATGGCTGGTGAATACTCATAATAATGAGCAACTGATATCACACAGATACCATTAGCAGCCATCTTTCGTCATTGAAGTGAGTCTCCTTACATTATTAGCCCGTGCGAGGTTTTTTGTAAAAGAAATAACTTCGAAGCTTGCAGTCGAGTCCAAACCACTAGTTGGCTCGTCCATGAATAAAATTTTGGGGGATGTGACGAGCTGGCTGGCTACACCAAGCCTTCGCTTTTGACCGCCACTGATGCCTTTACGGATAGGAGTTCCAACCAGCGTATCGGCTTGTTTTTGAATTCCAAAGGCATGCAAAAGTCTCCCAATACGGTTCTTCCGTTCAACTTTCGAGACAGAGCTGTGAAAAATCAACCCTTCAATTCAGACACAACGACGTAATAGACTATTGGAGAAAGATATATACCCTGGCAACGATAGGTCTGCGGCGAACTTCATTGTCTCCTTCACGGTCAATGATCCGATTAAAGCATCCTCTTGCTCGACGTAAGAGCTCATGCGCTGAAATTGCCGTCTGTCTACCTTCCTACCGTTCACAAACATTTTTCCCTGAACTTTGGCCCCTGAGCTAGCCTCTCTGCGCGCAAGCACGTTAAGTAGCGTAGTCTTTCCGCACCCTGAGGGACCCATTAAGGCCAAGAGCTCCCCTAAGATGAAGTCAGCATGGCTTGGAATTTTTCCGACCGTATCTCACTACTTCCGCCATACCTTGCTGTACGTAGCCATTGACTTCGCTGATCAAGTTAAGTGGTCTCTTTGACTTGCGGTCCTTAACTGTGACGGTCAAGCTCGTCCATTGGAGGCTTTGCACGGAATTATTTTTCAAGAACGAGCTAGCGCCGTTGCTCTCAATATCGAATTGCTCGCCTTCCATGTTACCCTAGCGAATATTGCCAGTTGGAAAATATCTAGGCGTGGGATGCGTTTATGGGAAGCACAAGATCTCAACAGTGTGACGAAATAATCTGCTTGACGGCGAGAACGTGAGTGACCAGGAGCTGAGTAACATTGATTGGCAGACAATCATGAACTCGAAGTGCAGGTGGATTTAGTTAATATTTTGAAGTAAGAGTATTGATTAATTAAGCTTTTTAAATTAGTTACTTTGATCTTATAATAGAATTAAATCTTATAATTTCGTGATGTGTGGTCAGATCATAATGACAGGCTGGTCCAGACACTGACAAAAAGACCGCCCGCCATCTACGAATCACATGGTTAGCTAGATAGATTGCAGATGAATAAAATCATTTTAGGTAGTAACACCTACTACTCGGAATATGGGATCTCCATGCAATAAATGATAATTTGCCAGATAAACAGCCAATAGTTCTTGTATTAGAATGGGACGACTTGGACAAATTTAACTGTTTAACTCGCCACTCTCCTCAGTCATGACGTGTTATCCAGTCAACGATCATATGATAATCAGAGATCAGATCTATCTCAGAAATAGATCAAAGAGGAGTGCAGATTTATTGTAGGAGCCTGAGCAAGTTGATTGGTTAACCAGTACCGTTGCATGAAGATTTTAAAAATCAACCATGACGTCTTTCATTACCTGCACAGATCTCAGAACAACCTTTAATATCTATTTATATAAAATATATCATTTCCTTTTAATTCTGGAGAAATTTTGTATTTCTCACGTTATAACCAGAAATAAGACCTCAAGCAACTGCAGTCTTTATCTGTCTCTGAGTCGCGCTGTTTACAATAAATGGAAGAAAGTTAGCATATACACCAAGTGCCATAACTTATAGATCTGGGTAGAATTAACAGTTGTTTAGATCCCTCACTTCAAGACCACATGGAGCCTGCTATCAAGAAAAAATTTAGTAATCACGGTGACCATCACCCTGATAATGACCATCACCACCACCATGACGATGATCACCACTGCCATCACCACCATGACAATGACCATCACCACCATGATGATGGCCATCACCACCATGACGATGACCACCACCATGACGATGATCACCACTGCCATCACCATGATGATGAGGATGATAACCATAATTAGGAGGAAGCTGTTAATGTTATTGGAAATTAGAGAACATGAAATATCATATGGATTGTAACTGACTATAGTGGCTTGATATGTAATTGAAAGAAGTTTTTTAAGTTTTCTTCTTCTTGTGAGCTTACTGTACAAATTATATACAATTATGTAGAGGAGATCACTCATAAATTGATTAATTTTAATTGTATTAGCTTAAAGAAACTAGGATCGTAGCAGTGGGCTACTTCATAGGTACCTCCACTGCAGAGGATAGCAATTGTTCTCGCTTTCACCAAATGGACTGGGAATAGAGAGGTCTGGGATATACTCACAATATTCTGCAGAGGTAAGTTTTACAAATCGAGCACCACCTCCCTCAAAACTTCTTTAAACCCCCCATCGAGGTTGATCACAGAATTGAAACCATCCTGCTTCAGAATTCATTGAGCTAAATACCCTCGATATCCTACTTGGCAATACACGACTGTTCCAGGGTTGAGCTCTCTTCGCCTTGCTCCTAGTTCAATAGGAATATTTACAGCATTCTGAATTTGGCCAGCCTTCAAATTTTTTGCAGCCCCTTGTATCTAAGAAGATGGACCCCTCATCTATCTCTTTTTCGATATCTTCTGCATGTAGGATATCAACATCTCCCCGTATTACATTAGCAGCAAAAAACCAGCTATGTTAACGGCATCTTTCGCTGCACCATACGGAGGTGAATAAGTCAAAAACCGTCATATTTCCCTGTATCGCTGTAGCTAAGACATCCACACGCTTGTCCACGCCAGCTTTGCCTATCATCCGTGAGCGAACCCATCAAGAGCGGGTGTCCAAGTGGAAGCTGGTCTCCCCGATCGATTTGCCAAAAGTGCCACGTCTTTCCATAAAGCCCAATAATCTCTTTCATGGCTTCCGTCTCAGCCTTCTCCCATTCCTCTGGGCCTGCACCTTCCGGTTTGGCAGTACTAACATACCTGGCTTGACCTCAAAGTCATGTGAGTGCCAGAGTTTCTTCTCGTCATCTGGCACAGTTATGTAAACGTGCTTTGGGATCATATATTCCACTCCAATAAGCCGAGCATCCCTTCTCAGGAGAATCATAGATCAAAAACTGCCGCAAATCCTTTTGGACATGAGCACTGTAATGGGTCACTTCAATATAACGGGTGACGCTTTGCATTGCAGAATCTGCATAAATATGCAACACATGTAGGAATTCGCAGACGCTGTGGAATGGCTTGAACTCTGGGTTCGGCCCCGACATGGTCATAGCGTAAATCATTCGATGTGGAATACACGTCTTAGAAAAATAGTAACATGGATTTTTTATTTTCTTTGCTGATACGCCCTACCGTCAGGCTCGCAAGTGATCCATTTATTGTTTGCTATATTGACATAGCACAGAAATCATAATATCAGAATTACCGGAAGTTTGTCAGATTGTACGATACAATCCGGCCACGATTACAATAGCAAAACAACAGCATTATTGGATAAAAGGCTTGTTTTTGTACTGATCCAAATGTTCTTCTCATGGTAATCAATCCCGCTGTGGCCATCTCAAGTATCCTAAAGCCCTACTCCCGGGTTGCTCACCTTGTATCTGATCCCTCTGATTGGTTTAAAACATATATAGCAACACCTGGAAACTATAACAGTCGTGAGTGGCCCAAAACCTGCCTATTAATTTTGCTAGTAAGGGGGCTTAACGTGCTATACGACAATTCAAAGAAGGTATCGCGATTTTCACCCAGCCGGCCGTCGTCAATTGTGCTGGGGCTCCCCGGGCCTTCCCTGAGGATAATGTGGCTGTCATGGTATTATGGCGAAAGGGGGCGCTTGTACAATCAATCGGACAATTCAACAATCAAATTGTTCCACGACTGGTCTTCCTTATGATACTTGGTGTACCTAAATACAGTGCCAAGCTCGATGAACTCCAGCGGCAGAGAGCTATTGAACGTGATTTTCAGCATGACCTTCTTTCCATTAGTGGGAACGCAGCAACATTCGCACTCTTCCTGACGGCAAGGGACAGCTCACGAAGCATTTCGATTTTCTTCACGTAGTGCCGATAATGGGACCGCATGCTCTTATCAAAGAGAGCGTTTTAGCGAATAAGGCTGGCTTTGTTGATGTAGATGCTGGCACTATGCGCCGCAACACATATCCCAATGTATTATCGGCTCGCGATGCTGCTAACTTACCAACCTTTGTGAAACTGCGGCAGCTATTACATCTCGGGTCCCTGCTTTGGTGGAGAATCTCCTGTCATCTATGAATTGGGCGTTGTTGAGATCAATTTATGACGGCTATACTTCCTGCCCTCTACTCATGCAGTACGGAAATGTCCTTCTCGCAGAATTCAACTACGGCTTAGAACCTTTCAATTGGCTTGTTATCAACCAAGTCTCGACGAGCATTCTAACATTTGAAGAAGGACTCATTCCCGTGGGTATATACTACATATCTATCGTTAAGGGTACTTGGGGTGGTCCGAAAGGCTGGCTGGCTCGAGTGAAGTGCAAGGGTCATTTAGCGTCTTGGACTTTAGTACGTAGTACAGTATACGACGATGAATTTCTTGTTCACGTATGTAACCCTAGACTGTTCCTGCTATATTCCTATAAATAGTGTACTATTATCAGTGCATTACCATTTTATGTACAAATTAGAGATTGTTCATTAGAAGTCTACGCGAAGCGTGCGCCTTGTACTGGTATTTAGCCAGATCCCGAACCAGCACATTCGTATTCTAACTCTTACTACGTACCAGTATAGGTCTCGGCGACCTCGGGCTTTCCCTCCCCTTTACTGACACGGGAATAAATAAGGCCAGCAATTTCTTTTCGTTCTTATTCATCTAGACACATAGCAGACTAATCCATCACTGTTCACTCTATTTACCACGTAGTTTTCTCTTCCCAGCCATTCACTCTACTGAACTGACTGACTGATTGTTTTCTATCTGTATAGTCTCTACTCAGACCTGCTAAAATGTGCGTGAGAGCTACATGTACAACCTGCAATACGTTCTACCCAACAACTTCTTGTGACTCTGACCTACCTGCTCAAACACAAACTTCTTCAGACAAAGAAACATGGCGGGGTTGTGGCAAGCACGTCGCCACCGTCCTTAATCAAATTCCGCCAGACCAATGGTGCAGCTGTTCGCCGCAAGTTGAGGTGGATGGCAAGCTATATCCGCCCAAAGGTTGACACAAATCTGTGGGTGCTTGGACAACGCGTGATTTTGTCTGTTGTTGAATATATTGTGTGATTTTGGGGAATTTCCCTGACATGCCCCCCACATATCACCTATATACATGGGGGAGATAGGCTCATTTTCATATCGGAATTGAAAACAGCTTAGGCAATCAATCTAAATAAATTATCTGGGATATACTACAATGGAGCGCAAGTAATTATAAGAACATTCCTCACAGTCGCAAAGAATGTCGCAGAAGCGGAGGGTCACATTGCTCCTGCACAAAGCCAGTTCTGCAGACGGGTTACTTTAGTCAGGGTTAGGGACCCCAGATCTGCAGACATCTTCAGAAATGGCTGAGCAATTTCTTTCCAACATCGAAGATTCGGTTAAGATCTGTGACGGTGGCATGATTACTGATTGCGTAGTTTGTCTCCGCGGTGCTTTGATAACATGAGTTATGTCTTGCAAGCTTCATCAGCCGGGGATCTATCCGGGGACCAACAGCCTACGTAGTATATCTGCCGTCACAATTCCAGCTGTATTACAGTCGGCGAACTTGACTTCGCCGAAGCGTAGGGTTCCGCAGATTCTCTATAGGTAATAATTAATGTTGACAGTATTATCTAAAACGTGGCGTTATTAACATCATTGAGTTTCATCACTATTCAAACAAATTGTTAAACCCCCGTTCAATCCACGACTTGCCTCAAACATTTCCGAACGTATTCTACGAATCCAGTTGATTATGAGCAATATGGGACAACCCACAGTGCATACCATTTTTGAGAAAAGGACCTCGACTTGGCAATACATTGTCGCTTGTCCATCCACCAAAGAGGCAGTCATCATCGATCCCGTCCTGGATTTCGACCAGGAAAAGTTGTCAATCAGCACCGAGTCTGCGCAAAAGCTCCTAGAAATCACTAAATCTAATAGCTACCGTATTGTCCGACTCCTCGAAACCCACGCCCATGCCGATCATTTGACAGCGTCGCACTACTTGCAGAAGGCACTCGTTTCTGCATGCCACGCCCGGCCACCAATATGCATCGGCAAGAGGATCCGAATTGTCCAAGAGACCTTTGCCAAAACATACAACATTCCCGAGGATGAGATCGGCAGCGTCTTTGACCATCTTTTCAGCGACAGTGAAGAATTCCGCATTGGTGAACTCACCGCCAAAGTCTTGCATCTCCCGGGGCACACCCCCGACCATGTTGGCTACATGATTGGGGAGAATGTCTTCACGGGCGACTCAATCTTTAACCCGGACGTCGGAAGTGCACGATGCGATTTCCCCGGCGGAGATGCTCGTACGTTGTGGAAGTCGATGCAACAGCTCCTTTCCTTGCCCCCACACTATAAGTTATACACGGGACATGACTATCCGCCTGCAAGCGGGAGTAATGACCAAGCTGAAGGCAGAGAGCCCGTACCCTTTGTGACGGTAAAAGAACAGAAAGAGCGTAACAAGCATGTCAAAGAAGGTGCCAATGAAGAAGAGTTTGTGAAATGGAGGGCTGAGAGGGATCAGGGTCTTCGCGAACCAAAACTGTTGCATCCGGCCTTGCAGGTCAATGCTCGTGGAGGACTGCTGCCAAAGGACAGACACGATGGTGGAGTCTTTTTCAAGTTGTTGGTCAAGGTCCCAGCCGAGTTAAACTGACAGGGTGATGGCAATTTGTCCATAATTCAGAGTAAGGTTATGTGCACGATGAGTCTGTAGTCGTCTCGTTCTGGTACCTAGCAAGCAGCTGTCTTCCTGTGTCTGAAGTCGCACCTGCGAGGACAGTAGCCGTTGCTGACTTTGTCCTCCCCCCTCGGTGGAACTGGTTAGAGAAGTCAATCTGCTTTCAAATCTGGCCGCCTGCGTAAACCTACTAAGACCACGTGGCTCTCGTGATATGTGCGCTCCCCATGAGCCTGATGATCCATACCGCTGCAGCTTTGAAAGGCACCGGCTAGCGATCAAGTAGAGTCGGTGAAAATGAGATTTCAGCTTGGAAAAATCTCTTCAATCTACAGGTTAATTATATTCCCGCCGGAATCTCTTCCTCAATGAATAGTATGAAATGTAGCAAACGAGCGATCTAAAACACCTATCCTAAAGACATGCCATGAAAAATTTAGTCTTAAGCATAACAGGAAGTGTTTATCATTAATCACAGAGCCAACGCCAACCCAATACCTCCAGCGAACATCGAGGCAACCGTGATGATGCTGCTGATTCCCAACATACTCATCCCACTAATCCCATGCCCACTAGTACATCCGCCTGCAAGACGCGCTCCAAACACCATAATCACCCCGCCCAGCATACCTCTTGCAGGCGAGATGGGGATAGCTTCCTTTATAATCATCTCTGGCACTGCCTTGGACAGCACATAGCTGCTGGCCAGGATTCCGCTTGCAAAAGCAATCGCTTTCGACAAAGGAATTAGGCTTCTCGTAACACCTGGCGTCGCGGACGCACCGGTCTCGCAGCCCAGACAACTCCAGAACCAGCGCCCGATGTCCTCATAGCATGTTGAAACACCAACCGGGAATTGAGTCAAGACGAGCGTCGCCAGCTGCGACGCACCAATCAACGTGCCGCCAACCACGGGATCCAGAAAGGTTTCAGAATGGCTGGGAACAAAGTATCTGGCAGCTAGAACCAAGGAGATGCACATCACCTCGAACATCAGCAGAGCCGTGTCGGGGTCAACGGCGAACTTTGCAGGAAGGGTATGGTTTGCTTTGGCATTGGCGCATGTTGGAGGTCGGCGCAGTCGTTTCTCGAGTATTGTGTACAAAATTCCCCCAAGGATACCGCCCACGATTGCATACCGCCCAGACGGTACCCCTGTGCTAACCTGGACGAGTACAGTGCCGGGGCAAGCGCCTGTTAGGACCATTCCAAAGCCGACCATCATGCCACCGACGATATTGCCATCATACAGGCCTAGCCAGCCGAGATTCGAAGGAGGGCGTCGGCTTATCTGTCGATGAACAAAACGCTCGTAGAGCGCCACCGCTAAGCTTCTCGAAAATTTAGTGCCTAAATAAAGAATGATGATATGAAGATCGAAGCAGTACAGAACGACTTACCCGCTCGCGGATGCCGCTGTAAGAAACACATTCAGCATGTGGAAATCTTCTAGCTTCATCTGGGATAAGATAACACTTGGGAGGTAAACCCCCGAGGCAGTGAGCGCGGACCCGAAAAGGGCACCCGCCATGGTGGAGGGAAGTAAATCGCTTGCCATGGTTCTTTCTGGTGCCCTACCGAGACTTTTGATTTGGAAAG
Organism: Talaromyces sp. PL2406; assembly: GCA_023626215.1. Classification (NCBI taxonomy): domain Eukaryota; kingdom Fungi; phylum Ascomycota; class Eurotiomycetes; order Eurotiales; family Trichocomaceae; genus Talaromyces; species Talaromyces sp. PL2406. The sequence continues at coordinate 7,519 of JAMAGL010000044.1, read as the reverse complement.
AGAAGACTTGATCTGCTGTGCAGAGGAGATAAGACGAACAATCACTGTCTTTTTGAACAATGTTAATGGCGGGCATACGAAGCCAAGGCATTTTTAACAACCTACACGTGCTTCTGCATGGCGCAATTCGTCGCATGCGCATTCTTTCTCTCCCCTCGGAAGTCTCACACTTAGGGCTTTAATTTCGATGACTATTCGGGGACCCGATTTTAACCTACCCGAATCTCCGTACGTCAGAACGACGTGAACGGCGAACGGCGAGTGGCGAGACGTTACAACCCATAACAAGCCAACTAACTACGGGATAGATGGAAGCTCCGTTTTCCTCGAGTGAGGCGGGGTACTGAGGTAGGAAACAATGAAATGGAAAATTATCCTGGGCAATTTCGGCCGATACTGTGCGACTTTCCTAGATGTCGTCACACTTGTGACGGCACTGTCTTTTGTAGACACCAAGATCCAGGCATATCAATAACAAAGATCCTTACGTTTTAGTCTCCCATAGCATATTGTATATGGAATGAATAAGCTTGGTTTGATATGGTCCGACGTCGCCGGGCAAGATCGTTTGTGGCTCGTCTTGGAACGGTTAGTTTGCACAGAGCAGGCCTTTTAGTCCCCGAGAGATTCGGCGACATTGACGGACGAGGAGACTACATGGCCACGATTCCGTATGGGTCTTACACGTGCCATGTCGAAAGAACCGTACTAACCATCATCGTACGATCATGGGAATGATCCCATAACGGTAATTCCTAGTCGTCCAAACCAAACGGTTGCAAACATCGGTCTCGAGAGAAGCCAGAATCAAGCTCTCAAGCTTGGTTGCAGATCTTCATCCTCTTGCATACTCTGGTACCATTGCGATACCGCAGTGCCGATCTTCAAACGCCAGGGACTTCGTAAGCGCTTTGAAACCCTCGGCAAGGCGAATAGAGGTGAGTAGAAATGGATTGGTAGGCCGACTGAAAAGTCACTGAGAAAACCTATAGCTGCGTCCAGTCACCCTCCGACATCTAGCATGGTCCTCCCAAAACCCTTGCCACAATGGCCTCATATATCACGATCAAAGCTATGGCTCTATCTGACGGATGATGTCCGTGAAGACATTTTATTAGAAAGTGAGCTCCTCCTCCTGTCGTTCGCAACCGGTATCCAAGACGCCGCTGCCTGGCCGGACTACACTTGCTTCGCATCGAACCAAACCGGAAACACGCTATTTCTGGCTATTGGTCTTGCAGGACTGGCAGGCAACGCGTATAGCTTTCCGAACATCGGCATGAGTCTTGGAGCTTTCGTGGCTGGTGGATTGGTGATGGGCCAAATCGGGAATTATTTTGGTGTCCGGAAACGACTTTGGCTGCTTACTACCAGTCTCATTCAAACGGCCATGGTATATGCCGCTGCGGCGATTCAGTATAGCGTTCCGCTGCAGCGCGATGGGCCGGCGGCATTCGCTGTCATTTTCTTACTGGCATTTTCATCTGGAGGACAAGTCGCCATGAGTCGTTCGCTGAAGATCACGGAGATTACGACAGCAATGGCCACGGCAGCTTATGTGGACGTTGTGGTGGACCCAGGTCTGATAAAGTTGAGCAATCGTCCGCGAAATCGACGAGTTTTGTTCCTGGCTATGTTGACAGCGGGATGCTTTGCGGGAGCATTTGCCCAGCGTGCAGTCAATTCGACCTTGGCATTAATACTTTGCGCAATCGGCAAGTCGATTGTCACATTAGCTTTCCTCTTCAATAGGCGTATTTCTAAACGAACCCGAGCAGCTAACTGTTAGAGAGCGCGCGATAGTTGAAGACTTCAGGTTGCCACAAGCAATTAGACGCCATCAAATACAATGTAACCTTGCATTCCTCCCTTATCTATCCTAGGCTCCCACATCCCTCTTATGTATAGTAGTATTTAGCCGACAACAAGGGAGTCTTCTATTAAAGGTTTTATTACTGGTCATCGTTTCAATGACTAAAATAATCTTAATTTCCTGCGATTACTGGGCATTTTTTGCCTATTGAACCTTAATTTGCTCCAGGACTACATATATTTTCCAAATTTATAAAATTATTTAGTGGTGAAGAAGTATAAAGAAACTCTTTTACCATCATGTATTTTAGTTCTTCATAGCTCTTTGATATAAGTCAGTTGAATACAACGGTGAGAGTTAGCAAGGCATTCTGACCAAGCCTAACGTATCTTGACACACTACTGTTATAACTAAGGTGGATCCAGGCCTGTGACATGAAGGAGGTTTTGAATCTGTCTGTATGACAGTGCTTTGGACAGGTGAGAAATATTTAGAAGGAACCAGGGGTTGCTATGTCTATATGCACCGACGAAGCCAGCTGGCATAAAAACAGCATAGCATCAAGCTACTAATCACATAGCTTTTGATGGCTGAGTTTCTAAAGTCGTCTGTGAAAAATCTCTCATGATGAGCGAGTAGAAGCAGTGGCGAGGAATCTACATGAACCTCTAGAGGAAATCGATCAGATCACACCAGTTCAACATGCTCAATGCAGAATCTCTGGGTTGATACGGTGGCTTGCAAGTGAGGAACAGTTCGCAAAGTCTTATTTGATCATGCCCTCTGTGGTCGTGAGCCGTCCATCGCCTACCCCTGCGTGACGAATCATACGCTTGCCAGAACATTCAGATTGGGAATTTTGATTTCCGGTCCTACTAATTTATATGATGAATCTAAAATAGACATAGGCTTTTCACCTCTAATACTAAAGTGGTGATGTGCCCACCCCTCCATAATCTGCCTATTTTTGGGAGTGGAGATGTTTTGTGGAATATTGTTATGATTGATACATCTAATATGGTTCTGCAGACTTATTCACTACTAGTATGTGCACATAAAGCCCCGCAGCTGTTTCATCAAGGAATTCGCTGGGTAAAACGAAACAGGCAATAACTTAGTGAGGCAAAAGCTACAAACAAAATATTTCCTAGAACAGTAGATTAATTCCATATGATAGTAGATATTTTCCTCTCTAGATTCCTTTTTTACACATATAAAAGCCTGGAATATATACTATCCCATATCTAGCTATACACCCAAAATAAAAGATATAATGTTAGATGCTATTTACTAATAGTAGACACACAGTCAGATCTAAAGAACCAAACCTCCTTTAACCACTAATAAGGATGCCTATATCTAGCAATTAGAAGCGAGCTATGCTCTATAATGAATACTAGTAGAAACTATTATAATATATTAGTATGATTTACTTATATTATATACTCTGTCAAAGCTAACTGAAGTGGTATATAAAGACCAGAAACTAGGGATTTGTATTGCACCTAGGCAGATATGCTTATAGCTATAGCCTAAAGATCCCTATATATGGTCATTCCCACCTTCCAAAAGTCATCTGTTCAAGACTAGCCTTAGTCAGGGAACGACCAGTCTATATGAGCAGATCTATGAAGAGCTGAATCGTTCTATCGAGGCCGTTCCTCGGCCCGAAAAGACGGATGCGGTTATACAAAAAGTACAGGTCCATTATTAATTCTACAGCAATCAGAGAGTAGCTAATAGGGTTATAGAAAATATAATCCCTTATATCTATTAATAACAATTTTACTTCCTAAATTTAATAGCTTATAGAAGAAAATAGTAACCTAAAATAAGAATTATAAATCACTAAAGAGGCTATATAATATAAAAAAGAATATAAAAAGGATCTAATAATATAACTAAGTAAATCTATAAGCTAAACTATCTTCTAGAGGTCTATTATAGAGAAGTACTGAGAAGATATTTTAAAATTTATAATTAAAGTTAATAAGGCTATATAGAGCTTTTAAGCTATAAAACTAGACTAGTCTTATCTATAGGCTATTTAAAAAGCCTATAAAAGTAGTACCTTAACTAGTCTTATATCTATATTATTACCTCCCTATTTTTAGTCTAATAATATTAATGTCGGTTTATCCCGGTCCTAGATCAGCTCAATAGGATTGGGGAAAGGGCAGTCCGACGGCCCTACGAATCGAAGCAAAAGGGAATATACTGTGTATTCCTATTATTTCGCCTCCTAACTAAGAAAGGGGGTGCCGGGGGTCCGGCGCGCTATATAAACAACACGTACGTGCTCTGGAACGGGATAACCACCGTTCCGGGATGCGTACGGCAATAGAGAGGTGCTCAGGTGCCGGAGATTGATATTAATGAACCAATACTAGGAACTCTCTGAAAGAAGAGAAAGAAAGGGAATAGGTGATACGATTTATACATAATGGGGTTAATAATCTGATATAGGGGATGGCTGGATACGGTAATGAATAGCAATCTAATAGCTAGGATATAATGGGTAAAGAAATATAAAAATAAAGATAAAGGATGGTGTTGATTTACTTAATAGTAATTATAACTAGGATAGCGAAGAATATATTCTTATATTTTAGAATAAGAGCTAAGGGTTATATAGTAGAATATTCTATCTAGGTATTAATATTAATTTATAGCTTGTTAGTATTAATAAAAGCTTCTAAAGTGTGGCATAGTTTACTCTTTATTATAGCATCTACTAGGTTGCTATCGCCACTAATCCACTTTATTTCTACAATTTTATAGCGTTCGTACGATTGCTAAAGGCATATTAGGTCTATTATAAGACACTTTTCTTAGGTAGTGCTTAGTTTCACGAGGCATTCATATAAGCTCTTCAAATCGGTGTAGATAATAAGTAGTAATAGTTTAGTATAATAAAGTAATTTTATGATAGTTAACTAGATAGTGGCGGCGGCATCAGAGCTATAGACTATAGTATATATCTCTAAAGCAAGTACGCTTTAGGTTATATATTTATACTTAATAAAGAACTAGTAGACAATATTAATATTATTTTCCATATCAGTGAGAATAATAATAAAGCTGATTTATAAGAATAGATCCTTATTATTAGTAAATAACACATCAGTAAAGTAAATAAGGTGTATAGTCTTGATATTAAGTGGTATGAAATATAGTCCTCTTAATATATTATTTAATTACTATTTTAGGTGTTTATTAAGTGCCTTGATATCATCTAGAGTTGGATCTATTGCTTAAGTTGTAAATAAAAGGTTAAATAATGCTTTAGGTTAATATATTAAAACTATATATGCTCCTAGTGCGCATTAAGAGATATATTACTTAGCAGGTATAATATTCCTTCTAATCTTACCTCTCAAGCTCATCGTATCTGCGTTGTGTTCTTGTATGGTGCGAATTAGGGCATAGATGCGTTCTTGAGTAAAAGTAACTCTCTAGATAGACTCTAAAATAAGTCTATTATTAAACTTAAGTAGCTTTTTATATATTAATTCCTCGCGGGGTTTACTAGTAATAGCTATATTTTTAATTTCTTATTGTTCTTGTGTAGTAAAAGTGGTGTTTGCTAGTAGCAATATATCGTTAGTCTGCATCCTAATGATGCTAAAGTTGGGGCCCAGTGTAGACATATGTAGGAGGCATAGATCGTATATAAAGGTCTGCATGTCTAACCGTTTGGTATGGTAACAGTGGTATATATAAAACTAGTGGTTACCTGCTTTGGGAATACTATATAAAGGCTATATAACCTTAAGAATCAAGCTTCGGAATTGCTTAGCAAGCTCCGGTGGTGGTTGCATGTAGAAATCATAGTTAAGCATTGTTATTGACTGTGTATATGCCTGTGTTACGTCACGCAAATAGAGCTTCGAATCCGGTTTATAGGGCGTGATATAGAGTATTAATTATTAATTATAGCGCTGAATCGTAGGTGACTCTATAAGAATAAAAGTCTTGCTAGTATCGTTGTATACTTATACAATTAAGTGTGATTTCTTGAAAGTTTTCTTGGTGCCGCAATTCTTGACTTCATCTATAAATTAGAGATTGAAGATACGTATACCGGGTGGGATATTATCCTTAGATGCTGCTTCAAAAATGCCTTTTTTAAGTAATCTATCGATTTCCTTACATCAGGAGTCGGTAAATTAATAGTCCAGTAACTTATATATAGCTTGAATAAAGGTCTCAGAGCAGTACGGTGGGATCTTAATAATAGGATATAGCTAGGGCGATATATTTTATTTTATAGTATTTTTAGTAATCTTAGAGGAGCCTTTTATAGTATTATATTAAAGACTTTCTCTAGAAGTGTTCTTAGGCTTATCTTGCTTATTCTCATCAATAGGATTCTAGTACGGTTTAATAATAGTAGTTTGGAACAGGGTTGGTCTATTTAGTAGTGTGATAGTATAGATCTTATCTTTAATACTTAGTAGCTTATGCAGTCTAGTCTATTTGCTAGGGTATCTTATTTTTCCTTCTCATTATACAAGCACGTTTGAATTCAGGGGTAGTATATGTACTATAATAGAGGATAGTCTATTCTAGGTATTAAGTGCGTCCTTAATATTATGTTTAGTATAGGCTTTTTATATCTTAATTATTGCTTTTTGTATTGTGGCAGCTTATTAAGTAATAGTTAGGGCTAGGGGATCATACTCTATTATATAAGGATATGCTCTGAATATAAGAAGGGTAGGAATAAGGCTATCTAGTCTAGTAGTATTATTAACGGCCTTAATAGCTATTTATAATATTATATTAAAGAGAATATCTAGGGCTTTATCTTGTATAATAAGGTAGGCTTAATATAGTATAATATAATATCTCTTAATAGCTCTAATTAACTAGTATACTTCGACTGGTATATTTATTATAATTATTCTAATAGCTGTAGTAAGTTATGAGAATTCTTTACTTATAAAATTCTTACCTATGTTAATAATGATGAAATCTGGGAGTCCTAGGTATGAATCGATCCATATAATACATAATATATTCCATGTGGTTTTAGTAGATAGGTTTGGGAGCCAATATACAGCGTTATAATGTGTTGCTTCGTTAATAATGTATAGTACGGCGCGGCTCTTAATGTATATGATATCAACGATGATTAAATAGTTAAAGTTAACATCATTATGTACGGTAAACCTGAATCGGCCTGGGGATTAGCTATGGATTTAGTAATGATAGTAGAGAGTATAAATCTTCTTAAATGCTTTAGTATTTATACTGTGGCTAGCTCTCTCTAGTAGCTGAGATAGTCGTTTTATTGCTAGATAGCTAAATCAGCGGTGTAGATGGTATAGTTTTATATCTGTAAGGAAGTATGGGTTCGTGTTTAGTGACTCTAAGACGTACATTTTGAAGGAGTAATCCTATATAAGGAATAGGTGACTGAATCTTTATATTATTGAGATTATTATATTAAGCTTCGCTCTCATTAGGATATTGTAGGTATTATTAAAATAGACCTTAAGATGGTCTAAATTATAGAGAGAGAGGAGAAATGGAGTTATTAATAATAGTATATAGAATTATATATTGCTAATAAAGGTCTAGATATTAATTAAATCTATAGATTATAATAGCTTATTTACTCTGAATTAGACCTCTGCAAGTCCCATGGGACTAAAATAATTTTAGTCCCAGTCCCATGGAAATAAAAAAATCTAGTCCCAG